>CAJZBQ010000001.1:600000-891173 GCA_914767885.1 Blepharisma stoltei | reverse complement strand
ACCTAACACCCTAACACCCTAACACCCTAACACCCTAACACCCTAACCACCCTAACACCTTGACACCTAACACCCTAACACCCCTAACACCCTAACACCTCTAACACCCTAACACCCTAACACCCTAACACCCTAACACCTAACACCTACACCCTAACACCCTAACACCCTAACACCCTAACACCCTAACACCCTAACACCCTAACACCCTAACACCCCTAAACACCCTCAACACCCTAACACCCTAACACCCTAACACCCTAACACCCTAACACCCTAACACCCTAACACCCTAACACCCTAACACCCTAACACCCCTAACACCCTAACACCCTAACACCCTAACACCCTAACACCCTAACACCCTAACACCCTAACACCCTAACACCCTAATCACCCTAACACCCTAACACCCTAACACCCTAACACCCTAACACCCTAACACCCTAACACACCCTAACACCCTAACACCCTAACACCCTAACACCCTAACACATAGTGTAAATTTTGATAAGCCCAACAGTTAATATTTTTAAATATTCACAGTAGCTGTTTAATTAATAAAATTCAAATTTTAATTATAAATAAATTTGCACTTAAAGGATTATAAATTTATAAATTAAGAAAATTTCAATTTTGGTTACTTCTAGCATTTTACTTAAAAATAAACTATTAACCAAATGCTGCAATCGAGCCCTTTTTAATTTAAAAAAAAATAAAGAAATTCTCGTTTAGCAATCAAAGCCCCTCTATCTCAATATAAAATTTAGTTTAAAATTAAGAGGATGATTAAAGTTTAGTAAAAGTAACATTAACATCCAATATGCCAATTTAAAAATAAAGAATAATTCATCAAAAGAATTTTAAGGAAATATTATTTAAACACTTATTGAGTTATAAATAATGCTTAGGAAAGAAGTTAAAAAATTTAATAAAATTATTTTGAAGATACTTATTTAATTTCAAACCTTTTTTTGGAAAAATCAAACTCATAATTAAAAATTTATCGAAAATCAACTAAAAATGGAATTGAATATTTTTAAGTAGCGTGTATAATGCTAGTATCCAAGTTTTTACGAATCATACTCTTTATGGCTATTTTTGTCAAATCTCAGCTTACTGCTAATATTCTTTATAGTTCTTTCACAAATTTAGAACTTGCTTTGAAAATCTCTTCTTTGCTACTTCAAAATTTTCAAGGTCAACTTGACCTTAATGTAACTTATATAGAAACCTCCGAAGATCTAAAGCTGGCTACAGATGTTTCAAATATAGTTTTCGACCTTACTTATAGCGCCTCTTTATCTGAGCTTATAAAAGAGCTAGCAGAAGAAAAACATTTTATTATCGCTTCTATTATAGAAACTTCGAGCACATACTCAGAGTGGGAATTTTTTATTCATAATTCTTTGAAGGATCAGATTGGAGCTTTGATTTCAATTGTTTCCTATTTAAATTGAGAAACATTCATTGTAGTTTCTGACCAAACTTATAGCGAAGATGACGGATTTTTAAATTATTTTTCCAATAAGAATTATCAATGATTTTATTTCTCAAACAGCAATGATCAAAGCTTGGCAGATTTATTTATTGGGAAAATAGTTCAAGCTTCTGGGATAAGAAATATTGTAATTCTAAATAGGGGGGAAAGTACAAAATTATTATTAAAAAGTTTAGAAAAGAGCAATTTGCTTTATATTGGGACTGGAGCCATTATAGGAAATAAAGGGTTTTGGGGACTTTATGGTAATGGGGTTGTTAGTTACTGCGAATCAGGACTAGAATTAGCTGATAGCTATTATAATTATGAAGGCTTAGCATTTGTGAAATTTTTAAAACAAATTCTTAGTTTTATTTCAATATATGACTCTTTAGCCCTCAGAGAGTTTCTAACTCCTCTCTCTGTGAACGAACAAAACTATTGGAAAAATCCCTATTTTTTGCTTAAAACCCATCTTCTGTGAGCGAACATAAATTTTGTTAATAAAAACAATTTTTATGAAAAAAACTTTGATATATAAGTGGTAGTCAATATAATGAAATCTCTAGTTTAATTTTGAACAGCTTGAGCTTTAAAACATAAATTTTACATATTTAAATTAGTTTTTACTTCTCGATCTTTACAATTGGATTTTTTTTTATTTTGAAAGAAAAACTTACTGTAAAATTTATATATAAATTAACCCCCTTCATGAGCGAGCAAAATTTCTCTTTGTTCACTGATGGAGGGAGCATTAAGTAAAAATACAGAGGATCATCACCCACTGTCCAATTTTACTCTAATCAATACCAAAAATAGTGAAAATCTTCTAGTAGGAAATATTTTTAATGGAATTTTGACATTAGTAAAGCCTTTAGTATATCCAGGAAATTCTTCAAAAATTCCAAATTCTCCTACTACAGATATTGCTATATGAATCGCTGATGGGACTTCAAATCCAGGGAGTTTGTCTGAAAATTCAACATTAAAATTTGTTTATGGAGAGCTTTACGCTTTAGAACTGTGGGAAAATAAGCATTCATTGGACAACTTTAAAATAAAAGTAGTTGATACCGACTGCGGAGTGTTTTAACTTTTTAACTTCGATTATTATAGGATAACTCCGGGTAAGCTATAATGCTTTTTCACGCCTTTGCTCCGCTCTGCCACTGCTTGCCAGCCTAAGCACGGCCTTTCACTCCTTTGCTCCTCCCAGGTGAGGGCATGAACTCGCAATCCGAAATTAAAGATACTGGACAAAACGGGGTTACTTATAATGATTAGGCCGTCGGCCAAGATGAAAATTTTAGCCCAGAGCATCCCTTGATATAACGCTGGATGGCCAAGTGATTATCTATTTGGTACTATTTATTTGTGAGGCAGAGAAAATGGTGAATACTCGAAACTGAGAAAAAGCTACTTCAGCGTATAGCTGGAGATTTTGCAGTAATTGCTGCTGACTCTGAAAAAGAAATTGATGAGGCGTTTGATGAGCTAGAGAAGTTGGAAGATGAACTATGGGAATTTGAGGATGAAATGGATGAAGCTGATATAGACGATAAAGATGAAAGGGAAGAAGTTGAGGACATACATAGGGAAGCAGAAGGAGAGATGGAGGAAAAACTGCTGGCCTGAGCTGCAAGACTTGAAGATGAGGTTTTGGATGAGCGAGAGTTGTCATCGTCAGAGATTTGCACGAAAACAGTTAGCGAAAGACAAGATGAGGGTAAAGAAATTTGTAGAGAAGTGGAACCTAGCGGACAAGGCGAAGCAAAATTGAAAGAGGTGAAAAAGGCAAAAATGGTAAATTTAAAAAATCAAAAAAAGGTAAAAAGGGCAAAAAAGGCAAAAGAAGGAAAAAAGGTTAAAGCGGTTGGAGCACTGGAACTTATGATACTTGGCAATTAGGAGAGTCGGTCGTCAGGGTGAAAAACACCAAAAGTGGTAAAATTACTTGAAGAAAGAGAAAAGCATCCAAAATAGTTAGGTGAAATAGAAAAAATAAGTGGGAAAAAGTTCATAAGGGTTTGCTATGGGCCCTGCCCGCTGAAGGAAGCACGACAATGTGAAATTGGCGCTTCAGGGTTGGGAGATTGAGGAAAAGTTTAGGCAGATGGTGGGAAAAGGAAAAGAAGTAGAGCTGAAAAGGATAGACCTGGCAATAAAACGGTTCCACAAGAAGGTGCTAGTAGCAAGAGCAAAAGAAAACCAAAGGAATGAGGATGAAATAAAAGAAACTGAAAAAAGATAAGCAGACTAGACTTGACAACTGGCTAATTAAAAGGCCATAAGGCCTGGGGCAGCTCCGCTGCTGAATAGTAATCGTAAATGATTATCTATTTGGTATCTCTGGCCTTGCTAGACTTATTCCCTGTAGGTACAAAACTGTCAAGTAAATGAGGCTTTATCGCTTAGCCTGACTCTGCTGCTCTACCAAATTTGGAAAATCCTGCGGGCACGCTACCCTCCTTCCAAAAAGTCTCAAGACTCCTTTCGGCAGGTGCTAAGAAGGCAGATTGTTTATTCGCGCCAGATTTTTCCGTTTGCGACTGTGGAGTGTCAATTTATGATTATGGTTATGCATATTCCTGCTTTTCTCAGTTGCTCAATACTCCTGGGGTGGGGTTTTTAACATCCCCATATCCTTTTATGGCAATCGGCTATATATATGCATTGAGGTCTTTAAATTATTCGATACCTAACGTTTCACCATATGCCATATCAAGTCTTTCGCAAAACAAATCATCTTTTCCTGAATTTATGACTGTAACGAAAGATGAAAGATTTAACACAGGCGTCATCTTAAATCTTGCAGGAGTTTTCGGCTGGAAACATTTTATTATCATCTACGACGAAGATAATTTAGGGACTTATAATTATTTTGTGGAAAAAATCGCAAAAAATAATATGAAAATTGCAAATAGTCCTGATCTTCGAACTATGGACATGTTTTACACTAAAGATGAGTATCCTAAATGAAAAAACTGATTTGCTAACTCCCCATAAAATGTCGTAAAATTAGCTCCCTTTAAATTTAGATTAATCTTTATTTTTCAATTGAATATATTAAAATTCTAAATTCTATTTAATACCTTTGCTAGATTGACGGAGAGAGTTCAAATAGAAATCTACTAAACAGTTAGCATGCTAATATGATAATATTTTGAGCCAATTCTTCATAAAAATAGATTAAAATTCAAAAAATTGCATTAAAATTTGAATATTATAATTAATTGTTGCTTTCAGACAAAAATAAACTCTTTTTAAAACTAGAACGGTTTTTTGTTCCAAGCTAAAAGCGGGTAGTAAAATAATTAGCTTAAAAGTGAGACTTTTTGTTATCTTTTTAACTCCTCCCTTTTGGTTTTATATAGTTGAAAGTTTTTATGACGCAGGATTAAGGAGGGGCGACGCTTTATTTTTATCTAATGCAAGGCTCGCTTATTCTATTGTGTGGGAAACTGATTTAGTTCAACAAAGAAAAATTATTGAGCTGCTGTATGGTACAGTTATAACTGCCCAAGGCGAATGGATTGGTGAGTATGGACAAAAAATAAAAAACGGGTTTATAAAAGAATATGGAAATGAGACAGATTTTCGCTGCTTAGCATTTGATGCGACAATTCTGCTTCTAAATGGAATAGAGTTTACTATAAAGCAAGGCCAAAACGTGAATGATCACCAAGTAATGAATGAAAATCTTAGAAAACAAAAATTTTTAGGATGCTCTGGGTCAATATCGATTGAGCCGGAGGGCAATCAGAGAAGCATACCTACAATTGTGATTTTTAACTTAAAATGAAATGAAAAAGAGCAATTCATGTATGAAGAACTTGTAGGACAATATGATGCTAGTAGTTCTCAATTGATTACTTTTTATTCTGAAATTATATGGTATGATAACACTACAATTGCACCAAGTGACTTAGTAACATATGAAAATGATTGCCCATTTCCTGCTCGGAATATTTCTCATTCTGAAAGAGGTGCTGGAATTTTATATGCAATTACTATCTCATTTATTTTTATTACAATTATTGAATCTTTTTATTTATGGAAAATATTCTGAAAAGATATAGTGATAGAAAAATTAACAACACCTATCCATTCCCATTTCGAAGATTATATTGTAATGGGGATTATAGTTATAGATTTGTTTCAATTTATTTCTCAAGGGCCAGATATAAGTGGATTATTTCCTTGGCTTTCCTGGTTAAGTAATTATTCACTACCCAATTTCATAATTTTTAAGTAACTTGCTTTAATGTTTTAATATAATTTTTCTTCCAATTTTAAGAGGAATCAGTAATTCATTTTGACTCTAATGTTTCAGGTGATGCTTATTGAGACTACTTATATTTAGCATTGATTATTTCTTGCTACTGTGTTGCTTCAGCATTTTTATTAGCTTTCAAAACATTTAAGATACTGAATTATGCAAGAGATCTTTCAATGATTATGCTGCCAATAATAGGAAATATGATGTTTGTACCTATGATTTCAATAATATTAAGTATTTTTGAATGTGACAAAGGAATTGGTCCAAACGTTTCTGATTCTTTTATTAAGCATGACTGTGCAACTTATTGCTGGGGCGATAAATATCTTATATGAGGAGTTTTCTCAATAATTTCCTTAATTGCTTATATTCCTCTTTCTCTTTATTTTAGAATTTATTATGAGAATACCAATGATTACATTAATATAAAAGCAAAACCTCTTTTTACCATAGAAAAAACGATTATCCAGCTTCTCATTGTTGTGTTAACTAAAACTTCAAAACCCTATGATGAGTCTTTGCATGGCCTTTTCTGCATCATCATTTTGGTATTAATACTGTTTTTATGCTTTAAGCAAAGCCCTTACAATTATCACCGAGTCAATCTTTGGTTGACTATCTCATATATAGCTATTTTATGGAATTATATTTTGTCATCTCTTTATTGATTAGCACGTTTTGACTCTCCAATCTTATGGCTTATGCTTCAATTCTTAGTGTGGTGTATCTTAGTAGCAGTTGGTATTACCATTCAGTGCAAGTTTTTTCCAAGCTTATTAATTGCTGATAAAGTCGTCGATATCACCATGTTTTTCAAATTTTCAATGGGAAATCAAATTAGCGCTATGGAACTAGCAAAGCTTAAAGGAAAAATTATAGAAAACAAAGACAAAGTTCCGAATTTTGGGAATCTATCAAATTCATCTCAAGATCATATTTTTAATAATAACTATTAAATATAAAGTTATCAATTCATTCTAGTTTAAAGTATTTAGCTGATAGCTTGAATAAATTGAATTTTGGCTTATCCTAATCTCGAATATTGTGTGCTCATTAGCCTTCCAATTTTGTTGTTATTAATTCAAAAGTTATTTTTTCATTTTATTGCTTTCATTTAGAATTTTAGGAAAGTACTATTTCAATATTAAATATACTCTCTTTGATGAGCTCGACGCCCTTGAGGACATTGGCTCAACTAATAAGGCACCCATGCTTTAGCATTCTCTAGGGCAAATCAGCATATATGCTGACAATAGTACACAACTTAACTTTTATGCAATAAATAAATAGAATGATGAATATTGATATTGAAGATCAACTCTCGGCTCTCCATTGAATTAAAGAAGAAGGAATTACTATAAATGGCTACCAACTGAACTCAATTTCTGGAAGAAATTCACGCGAATCTGATTTTTCGTGAAGGCCGATAGGCTTTTCAAGATCTATTTTGATAATGAGGTCTTGGGAGAAACACTGACTGATTTATGAAGATATTACAATAAAAAGCTATTAGAAAAGCAGAAGCAAAAGATTTGAATAGCCCTGAAATTGATATATTGAATGAAGAGTTCTCACAGCTGATCATTGAAGAAGCAAAAAAGATAAGAAAGAATCAAAAGCTCTGACGAGCCACTTAAAGGTGGCAAATCAACTTCAAGTTGACAAATTTTAGCAATGGATGTGCTTTTGTCAACTATGAGTTGGCTTACCGCCTTAGGTAGCTGGTCAGAGCTTCAAGTTTCTGTGGAGAACTCAGCATCAAGGCATGCTATAGCAGTGCAGACGCTATATTCCATAAGGGATGACAACAATAAAACTGAATCGGAATCAATAAGCATTTAAACAAATCACTTTTATTGAAGATTCAGTAAGAAATCAGTGGCCATATATATTAGCCAGGTGCCAAAATGGAAAATGAAGAATGCCATAAATCAAATGACCATGAAAAGGGAGAAATTTTTGGGTAAAGAAATAAGTAAGGAAAGCAAGTAAAAATGAGTAAGATTGAAAAAGAAAATATGCCAAAATATAAGACTGGTCGGTAGCGCTCACTGCTTCGTAAGCTAAACTTATTTACCTTCTTAAAAATCTAAATGCTTTTTGCCTATTCTTTTTCATACTACTTCAAAGTGAGGTAACAGAGTATTATTAAATAAAGCAAAATTCGCTCAGAAAAGATTCTGATTATTAATTAGCTATGCTAATCACAGCAAATATTAATAGAGCCCATGAAACTACTAAATTATTTCCCGACCCACTATCATTTTCTACACATTGGAGACCTTGAGGGATCCAATTCTTCGGGCAATCACACATATGAGCTGTTTCATTAAAAACATATCCCGAATAAATGCATCTGAATTTTCCATTTCCTTCATTTGCCATATCAAGATCATCAAAGCAGCCAAGACAATTTGTTTCAGATAGGCAAATTTCACATCCTTTTCCACAAGGCGAGCATACTCCATTATTAGAGAAGAATCTGCCATTGCATACGCATTTATTATTAATAAAACTTGCGTTTTTATCTTTACAAAAGCACTTATTGTTGGATATAATAGAATTAGGCTGATCAAAACATCCTAGGCATAAATCTGGCCCATTACACATTGAGCAACCATTTGGGCAGGGCAGACAGTTTGGATCATGAAGATAATAGCCTGGCATACAAGAATTGCAAGCATTGTTTCTGGGCAAGTATTGCATTGCATTATAGTTAATTAAAGTATTTAAGATGTCTAGTGCCACACTTTAACGAAAGGGACAGAACTAAAATGGTGATATCACCATATATTTTGGATCCAAAAGGGTTATTATCCCAAATTTCTACCATTGCTTCTCACCGGACACAATGCAATCGCCCTTGCCTAACTCAGCTTCTGCGCGTGCTCCACCTAAGAGTCATAATCCTCAGATTTAGAACCCTGAGTCTCTTGGTTTCAATGAGCACCAGTTTATCTGTTACACCCAAAACTAAACTTCTTTTGCTATGAATAAGTTCTCAAAAGAAATCCAAACCCCATAAATAAAATTCCATGAAAGATAGAAAACTAGTAGAGCTAATTTCTCTTTGACCGAATGCAATTTTATTTACCTAACAAGTATTGCAAGATGGAGAAATGCAGCATTCATTACCAAACGAACTTAAATAGTATCCAGTATTGCATTGATCACAGAGTTCAGGGCTGGCTTGAGTGCAGTTTTTGCATTGGCTTATTGTAGGATTGCAATCTTGGGAAAGCATTTCTGAATCTACAATCATTATCAGTTCATTTATATTTATGTGCTCAAAACGAATTTCTTTTTCATAGTAGTTTTCGATATTAAGATCTTTACTTATGAGAACTTCTCTGATGTTTTTGATATCATCAATATTTAAAAATGCAAGATAAATGCTATGATTTTTGCATTTTTTTAGGCTGATCTTATCATCTTGGCTAATTTTGCCTAAAAGAAACAAAATATATTCTTCGCTTGTTTTAGTTGAAAAAGCATTATAATATCTTTTGCAAGATTTTTCTTCTTCAAAGCTAAAATTATTAGTAATTAGTCTTGAAAAAGCTTGTTTTGAAAGAGCTTCAAGCAGAGGCTCATTTTTAAATCTGAGGTTCTCAGCTGAATTAATATTATTGAAAGAATCCTCAACAAAGAATACATGATAATATATATGGTCTTTTAGGTCATTTTGAATTTTATCGCTAATATTCTCAGCCTTTGAATGTGAAGCGAATAGGAATGTCAGGTAGAAGAGACAAAAGATTGCTTCACTTTTGATCATTAAATTATAAATGGATCTTTACCACTTAAAGGCATTTGAACACTATTTTTGATTACTGCAAAAAGTGTTAAAATATATATTTTACTATAGTTAACTCCCCCTTTAAATTGGAGCAAAACATCGGCAAAATTTGCATTTTTTGAGTTATTTAAACCCCTTTAAATTGGGGGGAAAAATTTTTATTTTCAACAGGAAAAATTTTATAGGTGAAAATAAGATTTTTATAAAATTAGTTTTGACCAAATTTCATAGACAAAATGCATATAGAGCGTCATTTAAATAGTTTTAAAAGTCAATAAATTATTTTTTTTAATTTATATATTCTTTACGAACTTCGCTGAGTTCCAGGTGAGAACTAGAAATCTCTTTATTTAATAAGCAAGGTCTTTTAACTCTTTCTCTATTTCTCTATTATTCGATCTCCTCAAAGTGACAGATCTTTTGTTTTTCAATTGTTGAGGATTCAACGATTGATCGTTAGAATTTTGACTGAGACAGCTTTGAGAATCTCTTATTTCATCAATTAGAGATTCTACAGTCAAATTTTTTGGGAATTAACTCAAACCATTAAAAAAATCCCTATTTTTAGGTAAAAAATCACCCTCAGTTAGCGACAAAAATTTTTAATCTAATTATTTTAATTTTAAATAGATTGTATTTTAATATATAAATTTTGCATTACTTTCAAGTTTTTAATTTTTTTATTTTAAAAAAAAATTACTATAAATATATTTTTTTTTTGTGGGGGAAATGAATCTCTCTCCTGAGCGAACAAATTTTTTTGTTAGCTCATGAAAGGGTGAGTAAGCAATTCGAGTTGATTTCAAAATTTTGGCTCCATATTATCCTATTCAGTATTTTAGGCAAGAATAGCTCTCCTTTGAATTGCGAACTGCTATTCGCTTCAAAACAAATTTCTTTAAGAGTTCCATTGCTTTATAACTTACCTTTGGTCTTCATTTAACTAAATTTTACTTAAACCTCAATGCTAATATCTCTAGCTCACTTTTTTGATAATTGATGACAAAGTACATCACTGTCTACCTCAGATCATACAAATAGGAAAATTATAAAGATGATTAAGCTATATATAGTGAGCATGCAATAAGTGTCTTTACACTAAACTAGATAGAATTTAAAAAGCATATTTTCAGATTAAAATTTGAATTATCTTTCGATTATCAGCCTAAATCTCAATTTATATATTATTAATAAGATTCGCATATATTAATCATAATGATAATCACTTTCAACATGACTTGCACTTTCCTTTGAAAAATAATGGGCAACATCATTAAAGCTATAGCATGTTACAAGTTTCTGCTGGCTTTGGCAATGCTGAATAAATGCTCCCCAAGTTTCATCAGATATTAGGCAGTCCGCCTTTCCAATTACCCAGAGCCCAAACTTGCTTCTTGTAAGCGAGACATTAATCCTCTTTTTGTTCCATAAGAATCCAATCCCTTCAGTTCTTACCAGCGATAAAATAATCACATCTTTTTCCCTTCCTTGAAACCCATCTATAGTCCCAACCTCTATATGCTTTTCCCATTCTTTCTGATGAAATCTAGTAAGTTGTGTTTGAATTGTTTCAGTTTGCTTCGCATAGGGTGTGATTACCCCTATTTCGATATTTTTGCTTGAAGATCTAGTTTTTATATAACGGTAGATTTCTTCTATAAATATTGCTTCTTCTCGGTTGTAGAAGCTTGTCTCGCTGTCTTCTTTTCTTTCTTCAGAAGATGCTAAATCGAAAAGCATAATCCCTGAAGGATTAATTCATTCTGGAATTGGTCGGCTCTCAAAGAACCCTGGAGCGCATACCAGTCTGCTATTATAAAAGCAGTTGCTTGGGAAAGCACAAATTTCTTGATTCATTCTGTACTGAGTGTTAAGGAAGTTATATTCAGCCCCATTTGTTGCTAGTCTTTCAAATAAAGAGCGGCCAAAATTATTTTTTTCGGACTTTTCTGAAAGCATAGTTGCTGGAAGTTGGTTTGGGTCTCCTACTAAAACTACATGTTTGGGATTGTATTGAAAAGGAATTAATGAGCTGAGTTCTATTGATTGGCAAGCCTCATCGATAATTACATAATCGAAAGTTTTAGCTTTTAGCATTTCAGAGCCAGCACCGCTCAAGGTTGTTAAAACCACATTAGCCCTTTTCACTAAGTCAGCTCTTATAGACTTCTTAGCATCATTGTAATCTTTCAATTGTTTTTTAAGTTGAACTAATTCTTGCTGTAATTGCTCGATAAACACATTTAACTCAGTTGCATCTTCATCAAAATCCACCAATCCTTTAAATTCATTAATTTGCTTATTTACGCTTTCAATATCTTCTCTTGTATCTTTTTTATTGAGCTCTCTTAGCTTTTGCTCAATAAGAAATTCTAGCCTTATAGACTTGATTTCGTCTACTTCTTCATTATCATTATCTTTTCCTTCCCAATGTTTTCTTTTGCCAATTCTTATGATCATAATGCTTTCAGGATCTTGGCCTCCTATAAAAAGTCCGTCTCTTACTATCCTGAGTCCGATTTCATCATTAAATCACATTAATTACTCAGCTTCTAACTTTTTGTCCTCTAGTCCATCCTTTTAACTTCATATAATTAATTTGGTGCAAATTTTGGGTATTTACCACCTCAATAATAATCAATTTTCAATCTTATCAAAAATTTTTTACAATAACCCACTAATTAGCAAGTATTTGACGCCATTTATTATTATCAGCCAATTTCATCAATTGCGATGTTACTTGGCGCACATATCAGGATATTTGGGAACTTACGCAGCCTAGTTTTAGTTAAAAATCCAGAAAGAATTCCTATAATGGTTTTAGTCTTTCCAGTCCCAGGAGGACCTTGAAGCAGTGATATCCCTTCAGTTACCTGTAGAATTTCTCTAATAGCATCAAATTGAAATTCATTGAATTCATGGTGAATGGTTGCGATGTAATCCAACAATTCATCCGATAATGGTTCTTTTACCGCCAGATTCGGCGATAGCACGTAATTTTGAAGCTTAAAAGAAGGAAAAAGCTGGAAAATCGAAAATTCTCGGCTTGATGAAATCATCTTATCAAGGGTATAAATACGAAAGTTTTCCTCTTCATACGGCTCAAGAGCTCTCCCATTATTTCATATGATCCTTGTTCCTTTGGGGGGTGGCAACTTATTTATAATTCCAATCTTATAAAAGTTCTTATATTCCATATACTGTAAAGGATTGGAACGGCCGATCAGGCTTTCAGGAATCATTATTAGAACATCATGGTTTTGAAGTGATTCCTCGTAGTAAGATTTCCTGATTTTCCCATAATCAGAGTGAATTTCTAGCTTTGATGTGATTGACGGTGCTTTATTTATTTCATTATAAGCCCGCATCAGATAGACATCAAACTCTTCGTAGAATGCAGGCTTCAGCCACTTCTCATAATCATGTGGGCTATTAAAGATGCTTGGAATTTCTGGAGGGTCCATAGCATCTAGCCCTGCTTTGACAAACTGAAAGTCAAGCACATAATTAAAGAGTTCGTCATAATTTACTGATCTTTTTATGGGAAAGCTATTAGGCATGAATGGATTTGAAATAAAATGGGGGTCCTCGTAAGGACTAGTTTGGCTGTCATATGGAGAAATTTCTGAAGAATAGAGAGGTGGGGGTGGTATATTGATTGGTGGCCTGGCATCTCTTAGACGCTGATTATCAAAATTATTTGCGCTCCTGCATGCATTCGGTATTTCAGCCTTTTTATCTTGGGCTTGCTGACTATAGTTATTTGCAAATTGATAAAGCGGTTTCCCTCCATTTGGGATTTGAGACCATGGGTTGTCCTGGATTGGATCTGAATATCTATCAAATGGATCTGAATATCTATCAAATGGATATGAATATGGAGATGAATCTCGATTGTAGACTATCGGGCTAATGTCACGTGGAATTGATGAAAAATTGGGTTTACTGGAACTTTCTGAGCTAGGCTTTGAAGCTGAATAAAAATCATTTTTAAAGTTGTTTTGGCTTATTGGCTGCATATGCGCTGGAGAAGGATTTCTATTGTTCAGATTTTCATTGTTTTGACTAAGTGGTGCCTTGATAGTTTGGGAAGGATTTGGATTATAAATGTTGTTTTGACTAAGCGGTATCTGCTTGAGGGCTGGGGAAAGAACATTGTTTTGATTTGCTGCCTGCTGTTTGGGTGTTGAGGAGGAATATGAGCTAGGCGCGTTACTTTGAAGAAATGATTGCGGCTTGGGTTGTGAAGGAAGTTGATTTGGCGCGACATTGCTTTTGTTTACTGGCAGCTGCCCGGGTGCTGGAGAAGGATTATCATAAGGTCGGTTGTTTTGGTTAAAAGATGATTGAGAGGATGCTGAGGATGGATTAGCAAAGGTGTTTTGGTTAGGTTCCTGTTGTTTGGTGGCTGGGGAAGAGCATGGATTAGGAGCGTTAGTTTGATTTGTTGCCTGCTGCTTGAGCGTTGAAGATGAGTATGCACTAGGCACGTTGCTTTGAAGAAATGATTGCGGTTTGGCTTGTGAAGGAACTTGATTCGGCACCAAATTGCTTTTGTCTTCTGGCGGCTGCCTGGGTGCTGGAGAAGGATTATCATAAGACCAATTGCTTTGATCAAGCGAGTGTTGCGAGGATGCTTTGGATGAATTAGCAAAATTCCTTTCGTTAAGTTCCTGTTGCTTGGGGACTGAAGCAGAAAATGGAGAAGACAAATTGTTTTGATTAGCTAGCTGCTGTTTGGGTGCGGAGGAAGGATATTGATTTGTTATACTAGTTTGACTATTTGGCTGCTGCTTGAAAGCTGAGGAAGGATACGAACTTGGCGTACTAGTTTGGCTTTCGGGCTGCTGGCTGGGCACCTGAGAAGGACTTTTCAACTTTCCCAAAATTGTGTTTAGAGAAGGGGCTTTATCTTTTGATTGGCCTGCTTGTAAAATTTGATTATTTGTCAAAGGCGGTTGAGGCTGCACATTGCCATTTTGAACGATATTTCTATCATCTGCTACTTTATTTAGAGGGTTTGGAACAATTTGAGCTGGCTTTGCAAAAAAATGCATTTTCTCTGGCTGAGGTGGTGGGTTTGAAACTAATGGGAGAGGTGGTGGGTTTGAAGCTAATGGGCGAGGTGGCGGAACAATTTGAACTGGTTTCTGATTCACAGAAACTTGGTTTGTTGAAGTGGCTTGAAAACTATTATTCTGCTTAATTTCTTGGTTCTTGTCTTTAAATTGTATGATCTCACTTGAAATAAGTCCGTTTCCAGTAACTTTAGAATGCGTTTTCGCTTCAACTCTCGTTTGAGAGGTTATCGGATTGCGATCTGGTGAAGCTTTGCTTTCACTTGAAAAGATCCGTCTCATTTCTTCTTTATTAACTTCATGCCGATCATTTCATTCTCCTTCGCTTTTCCTTATAGGAGGTGCTTCTGATTTGCTTGAATCTTTTACTTGAACAGATTGAGCAGGATTTGCTTCAGGGTTTTTTGTGCTTTTCTTGACTGGAAAGTTAGTTTCTCTAATTAGCCTAACTTCGTTTTCTGTAATTTTTGTACAATTGATTAAATCTTTCGTATCAGTTGGCTTAATGTCTCCAAACGATTTATTTTCCTCTATTTTTGGAACTGAATTTCTGGAAGACGAAGAAGTACTTTTTTCTTTTGCTTCCACAACTCGCTCATTTTGAGGAATTATTGGCGTGGCTACTTTGGCTCCTTCAATTGGAGTTCTAGCTTTTTGAGTTTCTGGTTTGAGGGTAGATTGCGGGGATTTATAAGCTGCCATCGGATTTTTTTTGGTCTTTGGTTCTTCAGTGTGGCTGGAAGGATTGTGATTGCTTGTTGGGATTTGTTTTGGTTCTTCTTGGTTAGTGGCTGTATGAGTTTGGGCTCGTTGGAAATTTTGGTTAATCTGATTGTTTGACGCTCTAAATACTGACTCAAGTGCAAGATTTCTCTGGTCTTTTCTATCTTTTGAGCTCTCCATCTACAAATTATCTTTCTCCCCTCTTGACAAGCCATTAGAAAAATCCCTATTTTTCGGGAAAACCCACACTTTATATGATGAACAATGAAAATTTTAAAATATTGCATTTTAAAAATGGAATTCATTAATAAATTCTTTTAAAAAAATTAATTTTATTCGTTCGGAGGGGAGGAGTTATTAAAATTATAAGTTTGATCACTTATTTTAGAAGTAAATTTTCTTAATTTTAATTTCTTCGATTTCAGAGCCTCATAAAATTATTTTTAATATTAATCTATTATAAGAAATTTCCTTGAATCAACACAGAATATGATTTTTTTATCATTTAGCTCTCAAAATATTTTTAAACTTGCAAATGATTTTCTATATTATCACCTTTTTAAATGGAGCCATCATATTCAGCTCAACGCAACCAAAAATCATCAGCCCATCTCACTCATAACGAAGACTACACTCATCATGCTTGCCTTTCTCTCTCTTCTCTCCTACTTCAATCTTCTCCTACATACAACGGATTATTAATTTCCCCAAATCTTCCTTCTAAATTCCAATCATTTCCAGTAGATCCACTATACAAATTTCCAATAATTTCTTCATCAAAAGAAAGAAACCTCACAGCCATCCTTGATCGTCAGGATTTTATATCTGCAGACTTAATCAGCTTAAAATCAGCCTTGACTTTCCTTCACGACAAAAGTCCTTTCAGACGCGGAAACGCCCAAGATGTTGTTAATCCATTAGAAACTGACCAAAGCTCTATAGGAATCCCAAGAAATTCTATCAACAATGGCAGCACTTATTCTCAGGCTCTCTTATCCCGGGCCTCTCTTCAAAGCGAAGTCGAGCTTTTTAACCTCGTTGATGAGCTGGCAAAGGATTCTTTTACAATGGAAAACTCAATGGAATCTTCAGCAGTCCTAAGCGAAATCGACAAGCAAGAAATTTCAATCAACTCAAAAGCAATTATAATGCAATTACAAAGAAATTTTGCTTGCAAACAAGACAACGACATGCATTTGCATTCAATTACCCCTGAAAGTTCATTAGGAAGTGATGAAGATAGTGAGGAAAATACAACATTTAGAGATAGTAGGCCAATTTTCGACACAAGAGTCAGCATGCAAGCTGAAGAGAGTCTTTTTAATCAGGACAGCATTGAGCCAAGTGAGATTTTATTTGATGGAAATATAAAGCCAATAGCAATTCAAGAAGCAAAAGAAAGTTTTGAAAGTCTTGATGAGGCTTATGAAACCACACCTAGCTGTGTGGCAGAATTGCTTCCTGAAGAAGATGGAGAAAATAGCGAATTCTTGTTTAGGTCAATTGAAGCTTTGAAAAAAGCGAAAATTGAGAGATTTTCAATTGCTGAAAGTGATGCGAGTCCACCACCTGGGGATGAAGGGTCGATAAGAGTTAGTGCTGCAAATAGGCTTTTTTTAAATGGGCAGACAGCAAGCAAGGCAAAGTTGGCGACTAGTGCTAAAGATCAATCTCCAACTGAAGACTGTTATCCTAAAGCAGTTTTTCAGCAAAAAGGAAACGACTTTGAGTATCAAGATATGAATTCCCCAATCCTACAAAAAATAGTTGTCTGTGAAGAAAGTGTAGACTCTGGATCTGATACGAGAAAAAACAATAAAGAGCTTAAAGTCATCTCTATACAGTTCTCAGTTGCTGCCTGCGGGTTTTCAACGGTTCCCACTTTAGAATTTTCAAACTACGAAGGAAAAAGCCGAGCTTTAATCTACCTAGAAGACCAAAATTCTCTGCTAAACACTCTATTTTCTGCAAAAATTCTGAGGGAGTTCGGCCATAACCCTGTGAAATGGATCTCTTGTGGCTTTGAGCACTGTGCAGCAGTCTCAAGAGATGGGAAAGTTTTCACATGGGGCTATGGCTCTTCAGGCTGCTTAGGCCATGGCGACACAAATTCATACACAACTCCTACATTAATAAATTCTTTATTCCAGGAAAATATTTCTTATCTTGAATGTGGAGGCTACCATAATGTCGCCCTTTCTGAAATTGGCCAAGTTTGGGTGTGGGGCCGAAATGATGTGCATCAGCTTGGTATAAGCTTATCCCGAATGGCAAAAGATGAGATCGGACATGTCGCGCTGATTCCGATGAAAATCAGAGAATTAAAAAAGTGCAAAGGAATTGCCTGTGGTCAGGCCCATACATTGGTGCTTGATAGTAATGGGAAGCTCAATGTCTTTGGCTGGGCTGAGGATGGACAATTAGGAATTTCAGCCTCTGACTTGAAGGAAGGAGTTATGACGACAGCTATAAAAGAACTGAAAATTCCTAATAAAAAGCCAATTAAAGTGTCAGCTGGATCTATATATTCAGCTTGCTTAACAGAGTCTGGAGAAATTTATGTATGGGGCAATGGAGAACAAGGACAGCTGGGCTTAGGAATCAATGTAAAAGGAGTCTCTTTTCCGACTTTAATCAACAGTTTGGGGAATGAGATGATAATTGATATTCAGTGCGGAGAAAGCCACATGATCTGCCTAGCTAAAAGTGGCAAGGTTTATGGATGGGGACAAGGAATAGTTGGAGATTTTGGAAGCGATTTGTCATTTCCAAGAGGATCAGACATGACTTGCTCTGTCCCACGAGTATTGAACAGTGTAGATATCGCTCACCGGTATATTGTGAAAAAGGATCGAAGCAGATCTGATGATTTAGCCTCTCAACTTTCAGCGAAATTAATGAAACTGAAGCAATAATAAAATGTTTTATAATCAATCGAATTTCTTTTAAATTTTATAATAAACTACTGCTAATTTTTTACAAATTTATAAATGGACTTTCCCAACAACTTATTCGGAAATGCAGCATGCTCTGCAGATGGTCAAATGATCCAAAATCCACTAATGAAAGCAATGGAAAACCTTATGATTGCTGGACAAATGAACACAATAGATTCACAATTCAATGTCGATTTGCATGATCACTTTGAAGACGCATGAGAAGACGCAGGGATTATGGATCCTCACCAAGCTGAATTAGAAGCACAGTGGCACATACAGCAAGCCTCTAATTATCAAGCTGAAATAGAAGACCAAATGCAAACTGCATGGGAAAATAAGGGCGAGCAAGGCCTTGAAGAAGTATGAAATATGGGGAAAGAAGAAGAAAAAGGAGAACTTGAAAAGGTATGAGAAGGGCTCACGGCTGAAGAAGAAGAAAAATTTGAGACTTTATGGGATATGGCGAATCCAGAATATCAAGAAATGCTGGTAAGGTGAGGAAAAGAATGGGAAAAGAAGTCATCGGAGTATGCATTCAACGAGGAAAACCCATTTTTAGAAGAAAACAGTCCTTTTGAAGCTGCTTTAGAAAAAATAAAAACTGGGCTTACCCCAGAAGCAATTTTATTGCTAGAAGCCGAACTTCATAGAAATCCTGAGAATTCTGAAGCATGGGCCATGCTAGGGAAACTGCATGCCGAAAATGATGAAGACGTTCGTGCAATAGCAGCAATGAAAAGAGGAATCGCAATAGATCCTTATAATTTAGACTTGCTTATGAGTCTTGGTATAAGTTGCACAAATGAGTATGAGGAAGACGAAGCTTTAGGTTACTTGAAAGCTTGGCTTGAAAACCATCCTGAATACTGCGGAATTCAATTACCTTTTTCGCCTACAAAAGATGGGATTAAAGCAGCATTTTCAAACGCAATTGATAAAAATCCAACAGACCCAGATTTGTTCCAAGCTTTAGGGGTACTTCGATTTTTGGATGACGAGCTAATAGATGCAGAACATTCCTTTCATGATGCTTTATTGCTGAGACCTGATGATGCTGCATTATGAAATCGCTTGCTCCCCTCCTCCGAGAGCTAATCATTGGAAAATATCTATATTTTGAGTAAAAACCCACCTTTAGTAAGCAAACAACAATTTTAATATACAAATTTTTATGACAAAATAATTTGATATATAAATGATAGTTATTATAATGAAATCTCGAGCTAATTCTGTTTAATTTTAAGCAGCTTTCATTTTAAAAATTAATTTTACAAATTAACTTAATATTTGCTTTCCAATTTTATGAATTTTTTTTTAAAAACTATAAATTTATATATAAATTTTAAAAAAAAATTATTTCTCCTCTGTGAGAGAACAAAAAATTTTGTTCGCTAGATGAGGGCGATCTAGGAGCTTCAATAGCAAAGCAAGGAAAATGGGAAGAGGCTCTGCAATGTTATTATAAAGCATTAGAGCTTAGGCCTGACTATGTGAGAACGTGGACTAACATAGGGATTTCTTATGTCAATTCTAAAGATTATGTCAATGCTGCAAGATACTATCTCTGCGCTCTTTCACTAAATCCAGATGCCAACCACTTGTACAACTTCTTGAACAGCACTTTTGTATGTATGGAAAGAATGGACTTAATACTCAAACTAGAAGCCAGAGATCCCTTAGCTTTTGCTGATGAGTTTCATATTATAACAAGGGAAGAGCTACCAAGAAGCTCAGAATGGGTTGGAAGTTTTATAAATTAATTGGATAGAATATTAAAGAGAATAATCAGCTGACTTATCATAATTTATTCATAAAATAAAGCGAATTTTAACGAAATAGAGGAAAATTGGTTTGTCGAATAAATGGTAATTTATCTTAACAAGATAAAGGTATAAATGGATCAAGGCCAATATATTCCTTACCCAAGCTATAATTATAATGATACTGACCAGCATAGATTGGCAGTTGAAGCAAAAATTAAGCCAAATAGTTTTATGAACCCAAATCAGCTTGAAGCTGTAGTAAAGCCCCTAAGAGCGCTGGATTTTCACCAAACCCAAACTGGGCGTTGGCCTGAAGAAGATGAATGGGAGTACGGAGCTCATCACGAAGCTGAATGGTGTAGGATCTGCCACATCGGCTATTTCCAATCTCCTATCAACATTGACCCTGACATCACTTTTAAAAGTGCAGAATTCCTGCATCGGCCTCATTTCCCAATTAGACTTCACTACCATCCTACTTCTCTGAAAGGGAATTTTAATGCTAAAACTTTCATAGTCCAAGGAAATTTAGGGAACCTCGCAGTTAATTCTTTTATCCATCAGGACCAGTCAAGAATTTTTGATGAGGCTCAGTTTCACTTTCATGCACCTTCTGAACATTTACTGAACGGTCGGAGATATGATTTAGAAATGCATGTAGTTCATAAGGAAAGGAGCAATACTAATAATATTGCTGTGCTTGGGTTCGTATTTAAAGAGGATGGAGTCAGAAACCCATTTATTGATCAGGTGATAAGAAGCTCTTTGGAGCCAACTTATATAGATATGAATTTATTAATTCCGCAGAAGTCAGGAGTGTTTTATTATGAAGGATCGCTGACGACACCGCCTGCGTTTGAGACTGTGCTTTGGTTTGTAGTTGGACATGTTCTGTCGGTGAATAGAGAGCAGCTGGAATTTTTCGCAAGGCAGTGGGGGATGAATCCTGCCTTTGCGGGAGGGAAAGGAAATTATAGAGAGCTTCAGCCACCAAATGGGAGAGCAGTAATTTATTTTGAATAATTAAGTAAGAGAGACATTAGTTGCTCTTCTACTGTTAACATCATTTGATATTTTGGGCTTGAATACACAAACAGCTTTTCAAAATCACTTTCTCATGCTCATTTAAGTAAATTGAATTATTCGATAAATTTTCTTATTCCTTATAAACCGTATGCTTTTGAAATTATTGTGCCTAACAACAATTTATATATATGTATTATTTTTGGGGACTTTTATTGCACAAATCGAAATGTATAATTCCAAAATACTTTCTTCTACTCCTCTTCAGATCGCAATTTAAGAGTTTAATTGATGTTTTTTTGATTGATCAAACTTTATTTTCTCTGTCTCAGCATTGCCTGTTTATATCCAAGAAAAATCGACTCAAATGAAATTTGATAGCTTCTTTTATTTCTTAGAACTTAATCAGCCATTTTAGCATTGGCTTATAATCAATCATGGAACACGGGCACCACCACAAAGATCATGGACGTGAGGCAGCACACGTAGAAATAAACCAAGCTCTTAGGCAAAAATTGGACTCTGCAAAGCTTACCAACGAATCCAAGGTTAACAATGTTTTAAGACTTTTGACGTTACTCGGCCATCACCAAACTCAAACTGGAAAATTTCCAGAAGAAGACGAGTGGGAGTATGGCGAACATAAAGAAGCTGAATGGGCGCATGAATGGCCATGTGGTCCTCATCAATCTCCAATCAACATAGACCCCCACGCAATCATTAACGCCTCCGACATCTTAAAGAACCGCTGGTATTTCCCCCTCAACATCAATTATTCTCCACATACAGCCAAAGGGGAGTTCAACCCAAGAACCTTCATTGTGAGAGGAAACTTTGGCAGCCTTCTAGTAAACTCGCTGTTTGAAGAAAACCCTCGTATTTTCGACATTGCGCAGTTTCACTTCCATGCAAGCAGCGAGCACTTGTTATATGGGCAGAGATATGACCTTGAGCTACACGTTGTGCATAAAGAAAGGTCGAATCCATCAAATCTCCTTGTGTTTGGGTTTTTCTTTAGAAATGATGGCAGAGCAAACCCATTCTTGGAAAATGTGATCAGAAGCGAGGCAGAGCCTACTTCTATCGATATGAATTTGATGATCCCGAAGATGAAATGCTTGTATTTCTATGAAGGGTCATTGACTACTCCTCCTTTGTTTGAGCCTGTACTTTGGTTTTTGAATCCTCATCTGAACTCAATCAATAGTGAGCAGCTGGAGTTTTTCACACGGCATTGGAGTGGAAACCATAGCTTTGCTGGAGGGAAAGGAAACTATAGAGAAGCGCAGCCTTTGAATGACAGGTCAATTATTCATTTCGAATAATAATTAACTTAATTGAATCTTAATTTTATTTTAAACCTGGCTTCAGAATATGCAGAGTAGTTCATCATTAATTAATAAGGAAATTGCCCTAAGGCTGTATTTATATTACTTCTAATGTAAACAGCTTTATCATTATAATGCCTGCTAAGAATCATCGCACTCTAAATGCAAAAACGAGTTTAAATATAATTTACTTTAGCAAACATCGTATACATTCAATATAACTATTCAATTCAATCATATTAATGCACTCCAGTTTCTAAAAATTTCTTTTTGAAAAATTGTAATTAACTATTGAAGAATTTGAAAAAAAAACTTTGAAAATTAGATGAAAACATGAATATTAGTTAAAAAAGTATTTTTCTTATCAATTTCAATCTTTAGCATTCTAAATTAAAATTAAATAGATTTCAAAATTCAAGATTAGATTAGATTAGATTTAAGATGGGTATTTATAGTCCCTACTTCGTGGATTGCATGCCGCAAGTGCGAACGCACTTGCAGGGTAGCAGAACGTACCCACAACAAGCCCGGGCCGAAACCCCCGGTTTCTCGGTAGAGGTAAAGGTCAAGGGACAGAGTCATACTGTCTTTGCTGACCGCCTCCATTTCCAACTTGTTGTGTCGCCCAAGTTGACCCCAAACACTGCCCTCTCCTACGCCAGATCGCCCCATTAACGGGACCCTTTTAACTGGAGAGACTTGTGCCCAGAGTTCTCCAAGTCGAGCTTCGCCTCCCCTCTTTCCCGGATTATCTCCAAGAAAGAACTCAACCCCTTGCGGGATTCGGGGCTAAGCCACCAAGTAGCTTAGGCAGGTAACTCACCCTGCCTCTTTCGGACACCGAGTCTGGGCCTCGGCGCTACTGGCAAAAAGAATGCGAAAAACTGCTGCCCGGGGTCAAGTCCCAAATCAGCGGAAATTGGGCTGGGCCTCTCGCCTCGAGGCTAACTCTCCCCTTGAGTAGCTCTCCGCATCCAAAAATCACGTCCGGTATACATAAGGACACCCGCCACGGAAGGACGGGTCGCTCGTCGCCGGCCATTTTATGTATATATTTCAAAATTCAAATTTAATAGATTTCCAAATTCTGTTTTCTTTAATTCTGAATTAAAAAATTCTGTTTAAATTAGACAATTTTATTCCCTGCATTATCAAAGTGAATGTGTTTAGGTTAATACTCAAACAACTTAAAAAAACAAAAACAATAATAGGTTACTTTTAGACTTAAAAACCTCTTCTCAATGAGATCAAAAATAAATTTCAAAAAAATGGATAGCGTAATAGATGAAAATCACTTAATAATACCTAGTTCATTGTTTTCATGGCTATATCAATTCCCATAAATAATTCTGTCATAATATTCAAAAATAAATATGCTAAAATATTTAAATGCATCAGTAGGCCAATTCAGTATAGAACACAAAATTCTTCAGATTCTCATAATTCAAAATCAATAGCAACCTATTCCCCAATATTTAGGTATTTTTACGCAAGGTCTTAGCTCACCCCTTATTTTTTGAAGTAAATTTTTTAATATAAAGAATTTTTATAAAAAATAATTTTAACAATCAATTTAATGATTGTGACAAAATCTCAAACTAAATTTTATAGATTTTCTCTTCCAAAAAATTTTTAATGTATATATTAAAAAAAAGATCCTATCTACTCCTCCTCTAAAGGGAAAAAATTTCTTGCGAGCCAAGGGGATAAGAGAATTCCTTCTATCAGTTTTTACCAATTGCTAATTTATGCGGTTATTAAAATAGGGCACTAAATGCTCAATGACATTAAAATCTCATTTAATCGCAGTTTAGACCACTAATGCCAAATTATTTAAACAAAACTATCCAATCCTCCCATTCTTCATTTTTCAATATTTTGTGAGATAATCAATTTAAAATCTGAGCCAGACATTTATTTAATTACTTTCTAATAATAAATGGATAAATTCCTAGACATCTCTTTTCAGTTCTTACAAAACAATCTAAAATTCAAAGACTATGAAAATAAAGTGAATGAACAACTGATTCCATGAAGCTATACAATTATTCTGCTTACTCCCCCCTCCGTGAGCGAACAAAACCATTAGAAAAATCCCTATTCTTTGCCCAAAAAATCACTCGAACAAATATTATTTTAATAGAAAAATTTTTTATGGGGAAAAAATTTGGATATATAAATGATAATTAGTATCATGAAATTTCGAGCTAATTCTAAACAATTGTGTTTTAAAACATAAAAGTTTACAAATTAATCAATATTTGCATCCCAATTTTTGAGAAATGGGATTTTTTTAAATTCTTAAAAATTTTTCTTTAAAATTTTATATACAAATTTTAAAAAAAACAATTAACCCCCTCTGTGAGCGAACAAGATTTTTTTTTGTTTGCTCGGGAGGAGTTAATATTCCAATTTTCTTTACACTTGCTCTTAAAGAAGATATTGATTTATCAGCTGCAATTTATTACACAACTTCCGCGATATTTGTGTATTTGCTACGCAATTATTCTTCAAAGTCATGGATTTTAACTCAGATTCCCTATTTAACTGCCAGCTTTTGACTTCAATACAAACCGAATATATTAAGCAGCTGTCTCTATTTCGTCCCATGCTTGGTTCTTGGTAATTTTAATTTAGTTTTTTTATCAGCTCGTGAACCATATAAGTGGATCGTCACTTTTCTTTTGAAATTATTGATATTATTACTGTGCTTTGAGTTTGACGTTATAGGGATCGTCATCGCTTGCGTCACTTTTTTTTTCTTTGCATTACATATAGAAAATGCATTAAGAGAATTTTACTACAAGATTGCAGACGATGACAAATTCCAGGAAGATTTAAAAGGACTCCTAGAAAACTTCCCTTGCGGAATTGTTTTTCTTGGGAAAAATTGGAAAGTTTTGGATCACAATAAACAAGCGTCAGTAATTTTATCAAGTAAGGATATTAAGGGAAAGCCATTCGAGAAATTATTTGACGAAGACAACCAGTATAAAATTAAGGCTTTTCTGCAAAAAACATACAAAAAAGACTTGACGCTTGAAGAAATTTCGATTATAAATGAAAATGATGTAGAGGGTCTGCAATTGTTTTCCTCATTACTGAGGTGAAATAACGATGAATGCATTGTTATTTGTATTTCTGATATTTCAGAGTTTTTCAAACAAAGGAAACTTTTGACTTCGCTGTATAAAGATTTTGGATCGAAGCTGGATGTACTGAATTTCGAGCTCAGAAAATTTTGCTGCCAGTCTCAATCCCCTTGCAAAGAACTTATGGCGTTCTCTAAAGACGTGCTATACCGATTTCAGTCGGTTTTTGTGCTGCAGTCTCAATTCTATGGGAAATTCGAATTTTCAAGTGAAAATTTTTCTCCAGAAAAAGAAGTAAAAGGCATTATTGATGTAATTACAATATAGGAGCTATCTTTAAGGACAGACAAAATCAATTCATTCGTCGAGCTCTCAAAATCTCCAAGTCTGCCTCCCTATGTCCTTGGGGATTCCGAAAAGCACTCTATGCTTATCCGCTGCCTAATAGAGTTTGCTTTAAACCATTGTGAGCCTGGAGCTATCAATTTATCTTTATCAGTAACTGTACCCTTTACTCAGGACTCAAACGCGAGATGCATATCTCTATGCTATAAAATCAGTTTTATAACAAAATCATTATCAAGCCTAGATCTAGACAAAATATTCCGAGCCAGGAGCGGGAAGCTAAAACGACGGTCATTCAACCGCATCATAAAAGACATAACAAGATTTGGCGTTTCTCTGGCAGGATTTGACACTCTTTTAGTGATCATGAGAGGCTACGTTTCCGAAGCAACCATTACAAAAGAGACTGAAAAAAAAGCTGACATTAGCGTTGTGTAAGCTTTACTTAGAATTCCATTTAAACACACACAAGGAAGAACAAGAGGAGATTCAGCACATACTTATTTACTTTAAGAAGCCGCCTAATTTTACATATTGATTGAAACTGAGTAATTTCTTGTGACTTCAGGGATTTGAGGCTTAAAAGAACCAACTCCACCTTTAATTGATTTTCGGATTCTTCCACTGGGGACAATAGCTCCAAGTCCGCCTGAGCTTCCTAGCATGCTTAGTTTTGAGGTCTTTTCAAAAGTTTCTGTTAAATATTTAATTTCGCGCTGGCATTTATCAAGCTCTACATTGGCCTTTTTCAGCTGATCTTCAAGAATCCTTATTTTTTCTTGAAGTCTTTGGCTTTTTCTTTCAGCGACTTGTTTGTCTACAGATAGTGCTGATTTTTGGCTTGCTAGCTGATGGTACATTAGTGTTAGTTGTTCTAGATTTCGCTCAAGCACATCAGTTTTCTTTTTAAGTGCTCTTTCTCCTTCAGACATAGTAAGTTCTAAAGTGGCATAGTTTTCTCGAGCTTCTTCAAGGGCAAGTTCGAGGTCTACAACTTGAGATATACGTTTTTGTAAGTCTCTTATATTATTTTATATGAATATTATTTTTAATTTTTTTAAATTATTTTTATGTTTATTAATGGAAAATTTGTTATCATTTTTCTTTTTTCTTCTCGTCACTTCTGCTCATCGTAGACTTCATCACTGACTGACTCAATAGTAGACTCTTTAATAGGAGGAAGCTGATGGCTTACTGTATATTTTCTATAAATTTCTTTTTTCACCTCATTCCTTTGGTCTTCTTCAGTCCTTTGCTGTTGTACCACATCACCTTTCATGTTTTTTAGCTTATTTTTTAGGATTTCTATTTCTACTTCTCTTTCATTTAATTTTTGTTCTTGCTCAAGCATTTTTGTAGTTATAGCAGACAGCTCAGCCTCATATGACTCTTTGCCAACAGTCAATTTTTCAATAAGATCTTCTTTTTCTTTTTGAGAATTTTCGAAATTTTTAATTTGGGAGTCCATATATTTGATATGTTGCTCCATGACACTATAGACACTTTTATACTCTTCAGACTCTGTCTGTGCTTCTTTTACGTCTTCTTTAAGTTTCAAGCTATTTTCCACTTCTTCTGAAAGCCTAGACCTAAGATCTTCTAGCTCTTGTATCACATCTGCATAGGCTCCATCTCTGTATTCGTCCTCAAAATCGCTTTCATCTAAATCAACCATTTCTGGGATTGCAATTCCAGCTTGTCTCAGAAGGTCTTCAAGGACTTTGATTCGTTTGTCTTTTCTCCTGATTTCTTCTCTTGCTTGTGCTAAAAGTAGCTTTAGCTCTGCAAGGGTGTATTCTCTATTTACTTTTGGGGTATTTTTAATAAGTTTGGCTCGAGCTCCAAACCTCAGCGAACTGATTGTTTCTTGCTCGTTATAAAGTGATGGAGAACAGCAGATAATCAGAGACATTTTCCCATTTCCTCCAAGAGACTGCTGAAGAAGCCGAGTTAACTTAGAAGATCTATAAGGAACGTGGCTCTTTTTGGACTCTGTAAGAGCAGTAATGACGATCCCTAGAGTTGTCAGCGATTTATTTATTAATTTCGCTTCTTCAAGTCTGAGACCTTCCGCTCCAGTTTTTGATACTTTTTCAGACCCTGCCAAGTCAACCATATGAAGTTTAGCTATCCTTGTAGTATAGTCCAGCTTATTTGTCTGGCTTACAGTCATAGAAAAAATTGCATGGGACCTTGATGACTTCATATTCATATTGTTCGCCCCAACTGTCCTGTTTTTTGTGCCGTATTTCATTCATTCAAACACTTCATCTCCTGTAGAAGTGTAACTTTCTGTTATTCCTTCCACATAGACACCCATGATTTTATTTTCTCTTATCTTTAAATTGTCATGCTCAGGTGCAAGGAGATCTCTGATTTTTTCCATATAAATTTCACTGTAAGAGACTCTTACGGTGAATTCCAAGTGTTCTGACTCTCACATAATTGATGAAATTTTTTGAAAAATAAAACCCGATCCTTGATCGAACATATCTATATATTGCAAATTTTTTTTAAATCAATTAACAAAATATAGTCCATACCCTCCAAATGCATAAAAATATAAAAAATATTTAAAAATATATATTATTTCTGATAAATTTTAGTCTAAAAGGGTATCGTAAATTCAAAATTAATTTTTATAATAAAGCCATTTTAAAAATTGGAGCGTTTGCTTGTCACCTTTGTTCACACTTGCCAACAATTTTTAGCATGTCACTTTAGCCCTTCCAGGTATAGAAATCCAGCTCGTCCCTTTGATAGAATCTGACTTGTTCGTTCAATCATCTATTATTTGATAAAGAAACCTATATAGGGTTATAAGTTATAAAATGTCTTATTTTCATATAATTTTTCTGAGTGCATATATTGGATATTAAAATTTAGATCATTAATGAGGAAGTAAGGAGTTCTCGATTTGGTAAAAAACATTGGTGATCATTCGTGGAATTAATCCCATATCAACTGGGTCTTCAAAATTTGGACCTGTCATTGTGTAGGTTTTACCTCCTGAGGTTTGCCCATATGCGAAAATTGTGCCGTTTACGCCTTCCATTACACCATCTACAATTGGCCGAGCAGCCTTTTCATATACAGTGGACTGGGTGTCGTTTTCATCAAAAACGTAGTCAAAGGGAAAGGAGAGTGGCTCTCCTTTTTCTTTTGTTTGGAAGATAGTCACTGATTGGCTGTCTTGGGCAATTTCCACGATTTCTTTACTAGAGAATTCTCGCTCAAAGTCATTGTGAGGCCTGAATCGGCAAAGGACGAGGGTGTTGTCTTGGGAGAGATCATAACTTGGTTCCATGATAATAAATTTCGATTATTTGTGAGTTATTTTCTATTAAAGATTTAATTAAATGAATTATTTCGCCAAAAGTGTTCAGTGGATTTCTCCTTTAAGTTACAATAATTATTCATTTCTGAATCTAAAACAAATATGCCCTTGCAATGTGAAATAAAGAGCTGTAAAAATTTTCCTGCTTTCGTTTGTGTGTGCGTAGAAAATGAGCATTTACTTTGCAAGGAGCATTTTATGAAGCACTTATTCGCCCGCTAGTGAGGGAACAACACCATTTTGAATTTTCTATTTTTGTGAATAAAACATATTTGTATAAAAAATATATTAATTAATCATTAAATACAAAATTAAAAAGCATACTTGCTCAAAATAGGTGGTAAATTTAGAAGATCCAAGCAAAATCCAACATAAAAGCGTATGCTTGCTTCCAAGAAATTACTCACCTATCAATAGTTGCAACAATGATGATATGATATCAAGCAAGTGCTACGAGATCCCATATTATAAGAAAATCACTGATAATACTAGCAGGCTTTTAGCATATATTATCAAGTATGCTGAACTCCTAGTTTTTTCTCTCAATTGGCCAAAACGAAAAATTCATGCAAGCTATGATCTACAAAATTCCTGCTATGCAGTCAAGCACGAGTTTCTATTCCCAAATGCGATTTGCTCTGGTGTCATCTATAGACATAATGAGCTTAATCATAAGCTTGCCAGATCTCTAAGTGATCATATTCTCCAAATAGTCAGTCCTTCCTCATTAGTGAAAAGTTATATCAATAAAATCAATTTCATAAACCACAAAGACTTTTTAGGCTGCTTCAAAGATATAATGACTGATGTGCTTACTCCCCTAATATTTGATCAAGCGGCCTACCATCGTTCGGTCAAAGATGGTATTAAAATTTTTTGGAAAGCATCATACAACTAGGGTTAAAGATGTGAAGCATAAAATATATTAGAAATCGTATTATAGTTATTTAGAAGTGATTATACTCTAATATCTCTATACTGATAATATCAAATATAAAAAGTTAAATACATACTTGACTGCTGGAAATCGCTCGAATAAGAATGGGACAAATTTTCCCAATTTTATTGAATCATTCAAAAATAACTGGAAGCTAGAGAAAAGCTTTTAGGCATTATTTTGCAATCAAAAATTACTAAAAAAGTGAAATATGCAGCCAGCAACGCTATAACTATCTTAAATTACTCCAAATATAATTTTATAGATAAAGATTTCAGAGGCATTCAAATTGAAGGTGCAGATTTATCAGAAGCACTCATAATAAATACAGATTTCCAAGGAAGCAACTTAAAACGAGTCAATTTTTCGTATGCAAATATATATGATTCTAATTTCCGCAACTGTGATTTATCAGATGCTTGGTTTGTGCAGCTTCCACCAGTTATAAGCACATATCCTGTCAATTCTGTCGCTTTCTCATTTTGTGGTAATTATCTAGCTTATGATTGCTGCGATAATGTGATTATGCATGATATTAAAACAGGCCTTAAATTCCAAGAATTCAAGCACAATGCAAATATTAGTGCAATTTCTTTTTCAAAAGATGGAACTCTCCTTGCTGTAGCTGATAACAATTACATACTAAATTTATGAGACATTCAGGGTAAAAAGCAATTTATTAAATTATCGGGCCACACAGACACCATTTCTTCAATAGCTATATCACCGGACGGAAATTTCGTAGCAACTGGAAGCTATGATGAGAGTTTAAGAATTTGGAATCTTGAAACATATATGCTAACTTACTGCATAAACTATGCAAAAGATAGTGTGGACTCAGTTGCGTTTTCTTCTTGTGGAAAATACTTTGCCTTTGGAACTCATCACAATTCTGCAATAGTTTCTTATGTAGATAATATAAGTTCCCGCAAATGGCTATTCAGCCATCCTGATCCTGTAAGGACTGTTTCCTTTTCTCCATGCTCAAAATATTTAATATCTAGCTGTGACGATCTAGTTATCAGAACTTGAGATCTAGAAATTGGACGTCTAAATAAAGAAATTAGAAAAGAGTATCATCCTTTGCACATATTAAGACCTTCAATGAGAGGTTACTCTTACTCTGAACAGCAGGTATTCATCAAGTTTTTAGTTAACTCCTCCCTCCCGTGAACGAACAAAACCATTAGAAAATTTCCTTTTGAGTTAAAAAAATATTTTAGTATAAAATTTTATTATAAAAAATATTTTGATATATAAGTGATGATTTTTATAAATGACTTCTCTAATTAAATCTTTAAGTTTTAAATAGCTTGCATTCTAAAACATAAATTTTTCAAATTAAATTAATTTTTGCAAATTGGGATTTTTAAATTTCGAAAAAATAAATTTTATTATAATTTAGATATCATTAAAAAAATTAACCTCTTTTTTTGAGCGAACAAAATTTTTTTGATCGCTATAGAGGGAGGAAAAGCATAGTCACTCAGAATTCAAATGATTCAATGAGCAACTTTTCAGCATGTTGTCAGTCTGTTATTCTCCTAATGGAAAATATATAGCGGTAAAGAAATCAGATATATCAGAAAAATCAATAGAAATTTTAGACATTAGAACTTTAGAGGAATATCCTATTTTGTACAATGAAATCTCCTCTATATCTTTTTCTTATGATGGAAAATATATTGCAGTTGCAGACACCTCAGATTTAATCATGATTACAGATGCTGAGACAATGAAAAACAAATTTAAGCTCAAAAGCAACAAAGGAATAATTATTTATGTCAAATTTCTGAAACTTGGGAATTTCCTTATATCATTGTGCTCGAGGAATTATATCACTGTTTGGGATATCGAAAATCAGTATCTTTTGAAAGAATTTATATTGGGAAGTATTCAAGTTTCTGCAATTGATGTAACTTTTAACGACAAAATTATCGCGACTGGGCAATCTAACGGAGAAGTTAAGGTTTGGGACCTGACAGCTCCGTCAAATTATTTTTTTTTAAAATGCAGCGCAGAATTGATAACTTGTATCAAGTTTTCACCATGTGGGAAATATCTGGCTACAGCAAGTAATAATAAAAAACTGCTTTTGTGAGAACTTGCTAGCAGAAATTTGTTGGCTTTGGATGGCCATAAGCAGAATTTATCATGTGTGAGCTTCGTTCAGTCTGTAAATTATCTAGTTTCAGCAGATAAAGGTGGGCAAGTTATACTTTGGGATATTGAAGCGCAATGGACAATTTTAGAAATTCAAGTTGATGATCGGATGATACCTTCATTGGCTGTGTCTTTATGTGGGAATTATTTGATTACTGGATGCTTAAATGGCTGCGTCAAAGTATGGAATACTTGGAAAGGCACTCTGATTAAAGAAATAAAATATCATTCTAATGCAGTCGACTCTCTTCAGTTTCTCAACAATAAAAAACTTGAGTTCGCTTCTTTAAGTGCTGATATCACTTTCAAACTATGCAGAATTTAGCAAATAAAATAAATAATGATCTATAGCTTTAATAATAATTAGATTAAGTCTCATTCAATAACTTTTGTGGAAGAATTATTCATAATTTTTCAATTTTATGATTGTGGTATTCCAGGCTTAGTGCTTGGGATTATAAATTATAAAAATAAATGGAGTATAAAATAAATTGAGAAGATATAGACAATTTATTGTAAATAGTAGGGAAAAAATACAAACAATAGAAAACTCTCTATCTTCTGTTCACTTAAAATCTCTCCATCCATTGAAGTTCTCTTTATTAAGGGTCGGATTCGCTGAAGCAAATTCATTTGCTCCATACCATCTATGCATTTTGAATCCTTCTTTCTGAACTTCATATGCTCTCAGAACAGCTATAAGTTGGATTTTTGCAACAAAAATAAATAGTGCAGTTATTTCAAAATAATGAGCATACCTCAAAGACCATTTCCTGCATATATTTCTGTACAAACTCCTTGATCATAATCACAGGATCACTTCACAATATATTTAAAAATAATCCTGTCGGTTGGCTCTGCAAACTATTGAATTTTGATAAATCTGGGACTTTACAAGATCAGGTGATAATCTTCCATGGAGAGCTAAAATTTTAACTGTGCAAGCCATTGAAAATCTTCAAAGCTTTCAATATCTAACTTGTGCAGACATCACTTCTGAAGTTGAAATGACTTGCAATTTGCCTTGATTCGTGATTTCCGCTAAGGTAATAGACATTTTGCTTGAAATTTATCTTAAGTGGATATAGTAGCAGCCCAACTTCTACTGAAAATATCCTCAATCGATGTAATCATCTAGAAAAAGATATTTGAAACGAAAAAGTCTACATCTGATGCAAGGGGCTGTAAAAGATCATAAAATTCACCGTGGATGTCTCCAATGAGATTAATCGGCTCTTATAGCTTAAGAACATTATTTTCTCTTCAATATGTGCTGCTTACCTTATCAATAAAAGACAGTCTTGCTTAATTAATCTTCATTCTGAAGCTAATGTTTTCGCAATTTAGTTCAGCCTGGAGGATAAGCAATACCTCTTGGATAGAATTGAGATCATTCTAAAGGTCGGTGTGGAGGAGGATCTAAATCCGATACAATTGTGCTATTTAAGGATTTAAAAGAGGTTCAATTTTAAGCGTTTTTATAATAAGGCTATGTGTGCTAATTTAAAAAATAAAATCTGGCTCTATGCTTAAACAATTATTATTGCGCTCATAGCAATTATATTTTATAGGATTTTAATAAATGGCATTTATACTCAATAGTAAATAATAAGATTTCTTCAAAAGCAATTTTATATTGGTGCAAAGCTGAAGTCAGAAGTCTTTATATAACACATTGAAAGAGGGTAGAAAATATAAATCAGCACAAAGGAATGCATGGGTTTAATTACTTGCTTTGATTTGCTTAAACTGAAAATATATTACTAGATGTCAATAATTGCATATTTAAATCTTGATATTGGAAAAAAATATAATTCTAGAGACTAGCATTTAAAGATAGCAAAAATATAATCAATAATATTGCATAACCAAAAATGGCTTGCTATATCGAAAATTGTAGCAGTTTCCCACTTTTAATATGCAGCTGCTCAACTAAAGGGACCCTTATATGTGACGATCACTTTGAATCCCATTTGTCAGAGATCAATAAATATCCTCACATCGCTAATTCTATATTTGACTCATCAATTTTAGAGTCTCGAGAAAAATTAAAGGAAAATAATAAATCCACAATAAATAAAAGCCTCGAAAACTTTCCTGAAACAAAATTATCACTAATTAATCCTGAACTGAATAAAATTGATAAAGAAATACAATCTTGCCTTATAAAATTGAGAAGCAATTTATCTTCAAAACTCATCAAGAAAAGAAATTTGGTAAATATTACCCTTAATGATTTTTCAAAATCAAAAAATCAGTACTGCATAAAATGCAGCCAATCTGAATGCAAGTGTCATTTCATACATTATGTTAAAAATCATGAAAAAACATGCAAATTTACTATTCGCAATTTCGATGAGAAGTTAGCTTATTTGATATCTCAAGATATTTCGAAATGGAAAAACATTGAAATTTTTAAAGGTTCTTATTTCAATAAAATTGACATCAAAACATACCCTGAGATTTGCGACATCTTAAAGAATATTCTATCAAAAAAGTTGCAGGATGGACTATTTAATTTGATATTACTCTCTAAAGAATCTTCAGAAGTATCTCAAGGATCAAGTAACGCCATTACAATCTTAAACCGCCTTGACTATCCATTATCTCATAGAGACTTAAGAGGCATAAATATCCCTGGAGCAGATTTATCAAGCTCCCTTATCATCGGCACAAATTTCAAAGGGAGCAACCTTACGAACGTAAATTTTGGCAAAGCAAATCTTTACTCAGTCAATTTTGATGACTGCTACTTAGCTGGAGCTGAATTTGGCGAAAGTTGTTTAAGCCCTATTAAAACTGCTGGCACTATAGTAAATTTTTCTCCTTGTGGAAAATATATAGTCCTCTGTAAGAAAAACCAAACTGAAATTTTCATATGTGACATCAGCAGCCAAGAAATAGTGAAAATCTACCCCACTGATCAAAGAGTTTACCATTGTGAATATTCACCTTGTGGAAATTACTTAGCGATAGTTCATCAAGATAAAGTAATATTATGTAATGCAAAAGTTCATCAATATAAAGCAATATTATGTAATGCAGAAATTTTTGATTCTGTTGTCCATACTTGTGATGAGATATCTGAAATTATTTGTTCTTTTGCTTTTTCATTATGCAGCAAATGGCTTGCAGTGGGACTATACAACCATGACATCAAAATTTGAGACATAAACACAAAGACACAAGTGAGGTACTTATGTGGACATGATAGTCCTGCTATATCTCTTGCTTTTACCAAGAACTACTTGATATCTACAAGTGATTGGGGCTTGATTTTGATATGAAATATTAATCTCCCAGAGAAAATAACTGTCATAGACAAATTAGGAGTTCTTAGAACTGTTAAAAATAAGCAATTAGTCAAATCAAGGTATGAGCTCACTTGAATAGTATTATCACAAAATGAAAAATATATATATGCTTCAAGTAAGCAAAAACTTTTTATGTGAAATGTAGAGAAACTAGAAGAAAAAACTCAATTTAGTGATTTAACCAGTGTGTTTTATGATTGAGCTCTATCCCCATGCGAAAAATTCATAGCTGTTTCAAATAAGAAGGGGCTTGTGCAAATTTTTGACATCGAGAGTCAGGTCTTTACCTTTCAGATTCTGATGAAACCTTGAAGTTCCCCTAAGATCGCTTTTTCTCCTAATGATGATAGATTAGCAATTGCTGGAATTAATGAGTTTGCTAGATCATGAAAATACAAAAATCCATCATTCAAAAACCCAGAAATAACCAATAGAAAATATGATTTTATGGTTTTGTGGGCCCCAAATGAAGATCAATTTGCATTAATATCTAGAGAAGCTGCTGTCGGTCTTATTGAAATATGAAGCTGCAAAACTAAAAAAGTGGTCCGGGAAATTAAATGGTATTTTGGATTAGAGGTAAATCCTATTTTTGCTTTTTCTCCACATGGAAACCATTTTGTTCTGTCCAGCTATTGTGGCCTCCATTTGCATAGATCAACTGTAGAATATGTTAGAGATTACCCGCTGAGAGTTAGTACATTTGTGATTTCTAGAGAAGGTCTCATTGCACTCGGTTTTATTGATGGCCACATTGAAATTGCTGAATTATACTCAAATAAGCTAATATGCAAAATAAATTCCTCGACAAGTAAAAATGCACACTGTGAAGATATAAAATTACTTGCATTTTCTTGCGATTCTAAAAGACTTGCATCTGCCAGCAGTAGCGGCGGCTTTATTAGATTCTGAAATGTTAAAACAGGGGATTTTATTGCTCAAATTCAAATAAAGCCAAAAAAATTGTCTAGTCTTCCTTTAGCCTCAATTAACTTTGCACCCTATCAAAATTATCTTGCCTTTACAGCGAATCCATGCAATTGGGTTACTGTTTGCCATGTAAACTCTCCAGAAGAAGCAATTAGGCTTTATGGATTAAGCACTCTAAGTTACTCACAAGTAAAATTTTCTCCTTGCGGATCTTTGCTAGCTGCCATAAATTTGAATTTTACTATTGATTTATGGAATTTTGAAAAAAGAATGTTGGTTTATACTCTGAAAGGGCATTTGGGAGTTATCAACTCCTTTGATTTTTCTCTATGCGGCAAAAAAATTATATCTGGCAGCGAAGATATGACGATAAAATGCTGGAATATAAGGCATCTGTATGATGATTCAAAAGAAGAAAATTTGATCTGTCTAGAGTGGTCATTAAAGAAGCATGAGCTAGTTGCTTCTGGTATATCATTATCAAGAGCTGTAATTAGTGAAAAAAATAGGGAGTTGTTGGATTTCTTATCAAAAAAGGATATAAAACAGTCAAAAAATTATTTGATATAAAAATATAATAATTTATAAACGAGCTTGAAACTCTTAAAATATTGGATCATCACAATATATAAAAACGTTTCGAAGATTCAAGGAGATTTTATACAGTAATGGAAATTGCTTGAAGAAATTATTAACTTTGATGAATAATGCAATAAAACTTTACTCATCATTAAGATTTGCTCCAAAAACAATTTATTTTGATTATAGCTGAAGTCAGAAGTCTTTATATAGCATGCTAAAAAGAGCAGCAAATATAAATCAGCATAAATATATCAGCTTAATTACTTGCTTTGACTTGCTTAAACTAAAAATATATTACTAGATGCTAATAATTGCAAATTTTGAGATTGGAAAAATATAATTCTAGCAACTAGCTTTAAAAGATAAGCAAAAATATAATTAAATAACATTTTATAATCAAAAAATGGCTTGCTATATCGAAGATTGTAGCAGTTTCCCACTTTTAATATGCAGCTGCTCAACTAAAGGGACCCTTATATGTGCTGATCACTTTGAATCCCATTTGTCAGAGATCAATAAATATCCTCACATCGCTAATTCTATATTTGACTCATCAATTTTAGAGTCTCGAGAAAGATTAAAGGAAAATAATAAATCCACAATAAATAAAAGCCTCGAAAACTTTTCTGAATCAAAATTATCACTACTCAATCCTAAACTGAATAAAATTGATAAAGAAATACAATCTTGCTTTATTAAATTGAGAAGCAGTTTATCCTTAAGACTCATCAAGAAAAGAAATTTGGTAAATATTACCCTTAATGATTTTTCAAAATCAAAAAATCAGTACTGCATAAAATGCAGCCAATCTGGATGCAAGTGCTATTTCATACATTATATTAAAAATCATGAAAAAACATGCAAATTTACTATACGCAATTTCGATGAGAAGTTAGCTTATTTGATATCTCAAGATATTTCGAAATGGAAAAACATTGAAATTTTTAGAGATTCTTATTTCAACAAAATTGACATCAAAAAATACCCTGAGATTTGCGACATCTTAAAAAATATTCTATCAAAAAAGTTGCAGGATGGACTATTTAATTTGGTATTATTCTCTAATAACTCCCTTCCGTAAGTGAACAAAACTAAAATCCATCCTCTGTGAGCGAACAAAAATGTTATAAGAAAAAAATTTTGATATATAAATAATAATTAATATAATGAAATCTCTAACTACTTTTGTTAATTTTAAAAAATTGCGTTTTAAAACATAAATTTTATAAATTAAATTAACATTTATTTTCCAGTTTTTGCGGTTGGGATTTTTTAAATTTCGAGAGAAAATTCTATAAAATTTATATATAAATGTTTCAACAAAAAAAAATTAACCCCCTCCATGAGAAAAAAATTTTTTGTTCGTTCACGAAGAGCGAAGTAAAGAATCTACAGAAGTATCTCAAGGATCAAGCAACGCCATTACAATCTTAAACCGCCTTGGCTGTTCATTATCTCATAAAAACTTAACAGGCATAAAAATCCCTGGAGCAGATTTATCAAGCTCCCTTATCATCGGCACAAATTTCAAAGTAAGCGACCTTACGAACGTAAACTTTGCAAACTCAAATCTTTACTCAGTCAATTTTAATGACTGCTACTTGGCTGGAGCTGAATTTAGCGAAAGCTTTTTAAGCCCTATTAAAACTGCAGGCAATATAGTAAAATTTTCTCCTTGTGGGAAATACATAGTCCTCTGGAAAGAAAACCAAACTGAAATTTTCATATGTGACATTAGCAACCAGGAAATAGTGAAAACCTACCCCACTGATCATATAGTTTACCGTTGTGAATATTCACCTTGTGGAAATTATTTGGCGATAGTCCATCAATATAAAGTAACATTATGTAATGCAAAAATTTCTGGTTTGGTTGTCCATACTTTTGATGGAATAACAGAAGGTATTTGTTCTTTTGCTTTTTCGTTATGCAGTACATGGTTTGCGGTGGGGCTAAGCAATAATAATATCAAAATTTGAGATATAAACACAAAGACACAAGTGAGGTACTTATGTGGGCATGATTTTCCTGTGATTTCTCTTGCATTTACCAAGAACTACTTGATATCTACAAGCTATTGAGGCTTGATTTTGATATGAAATATTAATCTCCCAAAGAAAAAAACTGTCATAGATAAATTAGGAGTTATTAGAACTGTCAATAATAAGCAATTAGTATGAAAACTCAAATCAAAGTATGGGCTCGCTTGAGCAGTATTATCACAAAATGAAAAATATATATTTGCTTCAAGCAATAAAATAATTTTTATATGAAATTTAGAAAAAAAAGAAGAAGAAACACTATTTAGTGATTTAACCAGTGACTTTTATGATTGAGCTCTATCTCCATGCGCAAAATTTATAGCTGTTTCAAATAGGAATGGGCTTGTGCAAATTTTTGACATCGAGAGTCAGGTCTTTACCTTTCAGTTTCTGATAAAACCTTGAAATCCCCCTAAGATCGCTTTTTCTCCTAATGATGATAAATTAGCAATAGTTAATGAGTATGCTATATCATGAAAATACAAAAACCCATCATCCAAAAACCCAGAAATAGTCATCAGAAAATCTTCTTTTATGGTTGTATGGACCCCAAATAAAGATCAATTTGCATTAATATCAAGAGAAAGTGCCGCTGGCCTGATTGAAATATGAAGCTGCAAAAATAAACAAGCGGTCCGGGAAATTAACTGGTATTTTGGATTGGAGATAAATCCTATTTTTGCTTTTACTCCATGTGGAAACTATCTTGTTCTGTCCAGCTCTTGTGGTCTTCATTTGTATAGATCAACTGTAGAATTTGTTAGAAATTATCCGCTGGGAGTTAGCTCATTTGTGATTTCTAGAGAAAGTCTTATTGCACTCGGTTTTATTGATGGCCGCATTGAAATAGCTGACTCTCTTCTAAATTGCAATATACATTAAAATGGCGATAAATGTAAACCTACCCCTTGGCGCAGCAGTCAGACCTTAAGATTACGGCGAACTGGAACAGACTTTAGCCGAGTAGCAAGAGCAGCCCCAGTAAATGCAGCATTGAGGAGGTTTTGACTAATTTCTTGTGGTTGGAAATGGACATGCTCAAAATAACCTTCAGACTCTTGAGCATCCTCTATCGAGAACCCAGAATTTTTATGGCTCGTAATAATGTTAATCCCTTCTAAGTTGCAAACAGCTTGCATTTAAAAGTAAATTTTTTTTATTTAAATTAGTAATTGGGCGCAAAAATACTTAATTAATTATTAGGTTTTTAACGTCTAATATCGCATTTCCCATGCATGCTTCTGTCCTTATTCCATAAATTAAGGTGTTCTTATATCGATGAATATCTTTTCAGTTCTCGGGTCTTGACGTGAATGGCCTACATAGAAAAATCAAAAATATGGATTTTCTGGTTAAATGGAGGAAAAAGTTTCATTTCGAATACCAAGGCATGTTACTCTTGAATTCACTGATTTGCTGCCCGAAGGCTGGCTGGTGCCTATAGTGATGGCTGGCTATCCCTTTCAAACTTAAAGTCTAGGTAAGAAAGCTAAATAAAGGCTAGATTCCATATTGCTTACCTAGCATGGCTGTTATTACTGGGATTGGCAAAACCTTGCCATATAATTAAATATGCACTCAAAACTTGATGCTGAAATGCCATTTCCAAGACTCTGTAGTTAGTTATAGATAGGGAGAATGCCTAGCTATATATAAATTAGTAATTAAAACTCCAAAAGATTATTATAGCAAAATTAAACTTTCTGTTTGAAAAAAGCTCGCTCTTTATATAAGTTAGGGGGAGTGAGTTATACTCAAATAAGCTGATATGCAAAATAAATTCCTCGACAAGTAAAAATGCACACTGTGAAGCTATGAAATGTCTAGCATTTTCTTGCAATTCTAATATACTTGCATCTGCCAGCAGTGGCAGAGTTATTAGATTCTGAAATGTTAAAACTGGGGAATTTATTTCCCAGATTCAAATAAAGCCAAATGAATTTTCTAATCTCCATTTAGCCTCAATTGATTTTGCACCCTATCAAAATTACCTTGCCTTTACGACAAATCCATGCAGTTGGGTTACTGTTTGTCATGTAAACTCTCCAGAAGAAGAAATTAGACTTTACGGATCAAGCACTCTAGCTCCCCCTTCCGTGAGTGAACAAAAAATTTTATTTGCTAAAGGAGAGGGGCTATTTTTTTTTTAAAAATTTATATATATAAATTTAATAAAATACATTTTTTTTCATAATTTTAAAAAAATCCTGATTTGCAAAATTGGAAAGCAAATATTAATTTAATTTATAAAATTTATGTTTTAAAATGCAATTAAACAGAATTAGCTAATGATTTCATTATATTAATTATCACTTATATATAAATTTTTTTTCATAAAACATTTTTGTTTGCTTATGGAGGGTGGGTTTTTGGGCAGAATATAAGGATTTTTTTAATGGTTTTGTTCACTCACGGGGGGGAGCAAGCTACTCACAATTAAAATTTTCTCCTTGCGGATCTTTGCTAGCTGCCATAAATTTGAATTTTACTATTGACTTGTGAAATTTTGAAAAAAGAATGTTGGTTTATATTCTGAAAGGGCACTTGGGAATTATCAACTCCTTTGATTTTTCTCTATGCGGCAAAAAGATTATATCTTGCAGCGAAGATATGACAATAAAATTCTGGGATATAAAGCACTTGTATGATGATTCAAAAGAAGAAAGTTTGACCTGCCTAGAGTGGTCATTAAAGAAGCATGAGCTAGTTGCTTTTGATATATCATTATCTAGAGCTGTAATTAGTGAAAAAAATAGGGAGTTGTTGGATTTCTTTTCAAAAAGACATCTGATATAAAAAATAATAATTTAATTTATATATAAAGTAGATGCTGAATTTTCCCTTGTCTTTCCTGCTAATCAATATAAGACGATCCTTCTCCTTCTTTAATTTCAAGCATTTCGCAATCCATAGCAACCACTTTATATGGTAAATCAGAGGAATCCTTTCTTATTATTTTTACCACAGCTATTCTTCAATTATTCGCTTCATCGTATTCAAAATCATAAGATTTTAGCTGGATCCTAGCATTTCTAAATTAAATTCTAAATCGTCCACATAAGATAATAAGATGTCTTTTTTAAAGCTTTTTGAATGGACATAGCTTGATATTGTTATAGGTAAAATACTCTCATTGGTGCATGCTTCGGTATTTTCAATGGATAGCTTGAAGTCCTCATAAATGTTAATATTGAAATAAAAAATTGAGCCTTTTCCAGAATTGCATTTTACTTTTATGAAGTTCTCATCTAATTGAATAATCAATAGATTTAATATATATAGGTCAAATCCATTTCTCTTGGCCCAGGATTAGGAATATTTAAAGGGTCGATTTCTTTATCATTTTTCTTATCTCTTCTAAGCGAACGCCAGACCCGGTGTCTCCAACACAACACTTCATCGTAGTTTTTGCTGTTTTAAGACAAATGGCCGGATTTTTCCTTCATGGGTAAATTTAAACTAAGATTTTCGTTTCAAAACATATATAATACCTTACTTTTTATAAATTTTAATCGATATTGGTTCATGCTTAATCTCAACCAAAAAGTCTAAGCTGATTTGCAAATTAATATCACAAATGCAAAAATAATTAAATTATATTAAAAGTGTTTTAAATCTATCAATCAGAAAAATTAACTATAGGAAATTCCCGATGATGGCGCTCAATGTGCCATCATCGGGCACCTACAGTAAATGGTCCACACTGGAAATGGGTTTCACGTGTGGAGCCCTTTTTGACACGTGGAGAATCCTCACTTTCACGCGCCAAAAAAGGGGAACCCATTTCCCGTGTGGACCCTGAACTGTAGTTTGCCCGATGATGGCACATTGAGCGCCATCATCGGGCAACTTGTATATTTATAAAGGTATTTCAGAATTGTTTGTGTGAGTATTTCAGGAGAGCATGGCTTAGTCAGTACTTCTTCCATCCCAGATTCCAAGCATAGCCTAATATCACTATCAGAACTAAATGCTGTATACCCAATCATTGCAGGTAAAAATTTAATTTCTCCATTAAAGTATAGCTCTATGACTTTCCGAGTAGCTTCCCAACCATTTAGCTCAGGCATACTTCCATCAACAACTACAACCTTATAAGCTCTGCCCATAGAATCACTTTCTTGTACTTTCTTGATTAATTCTCCTCCTGTACATGCTTCATGATAATTAACATTTTTGCGTTTAAGAAGAGTCCCTAAAATCATCCTATTAAAGTCATTATCATCTGCAATCAAAACTTGTGCATTTTTATTTTCTGCTATAGCAGACTCAAAATCAGCAATTGAGGCAGTTAAGCACTCGTCAAGTCAAACCTGAGAGTCTGAAAAATAATCATCAGAAAGTATAGAGGCTGCCTTGAGTAGCGCTCTAAGTGCCCGAGACTTCCCGACGAAGTCTGGGCGGTGGTTTGACCAGCTGATGTTGGTTAAACCAACATCCAAAATGACAAATTCTTCTCATACAGAAGGTTTGTCAAATTGGATGCTGGTTTGACCAACATCAGCTGGTCAAACCACCGCCCAGACTTCGTCGGGAAGTCTCGGGCGCTTAGAGCGCTACTCAAAGGCAGCCTCTATATCTGAAGATTGGGAGGATTTTCAAAGATGTCTATTGAGAAAATGAAAGATGAGCCTTTTCCTGTCTGAGAGATGACTTCAATAGGGTTTCCTCCAAGTTCTTGGACAATTTTATTTGCAATTACAAGGCCAAGACCACAGCCTTCTGGGTTTATATTTAAACTTATGTCTGAGTTAAATTCTTCGAAAATCCATTGCTTCTTTGACTCGCTGATTCCAACTCCTGTGTCGTTTACCATTATTTTAAGCTTTGAATTTGCATCGAATAAGCACACAAGCTCAATTCTGCCCTTAATAGTAAACTTTAAGGCATTGCTTAAGAGATTTAGCAATATTTGGCTTAGCCTTAAAGCATCAGTAAATACATATTCTGGGAGTCTTGGATCGATTCTTACAAGAACTTGAATTCCTTTTTTCTCGGCTTGAATTTTGACAAGCTGTAAGCAGCTATTTATTATGTCATAAAGTTTGGATTTAGACTTTTGGATAGCAAAAACACCGGCTATCATTTTGGAGTAGTCCAGTAAATCATTTACGAGAGATATCAAAAGTTTGGCTGAGACTGAAACAATTTTCAGTTTTTCAAGGTTTTCAACTTTTTTAGATATATCATAGTCACCCATTAGCTCTTCGATGATAAATGATATTGAGTTGATAGGGGTTCTCAGTTCATGGGACACTGATCTTAATAAAATATTTTTCAGCATATTCTCTGAGCTGGCCTTTTCGAATTGAATAATTGTATTTGCATTTTTTACTATAATTAGAATGCTTTGATGTGTTTCCCAAACAACTTTTTGTCCTCTCCATTCTAGATTGAATTGTTCTGACTTACTTAGTCCAAGCATAATCTCAGTATCCAGTACTAAATTTGGGATCAAATTGATGTGATCTATAAGTCTATTTGACTCTGACAGCAGTGAATACTTTTTTCCTTCTGAAAATTCAATTTCCGATATTAATTCAACAATCTCATCAATCTCACAATCTAGCAGTTTTTTTAAGTTATGATTTGAAAATAATATTTCCTTATTCTCAGAAAGCACCAAAATCCCATCAGTAATCAAATTAAAAATAACTCTCAGTCTACTTTCAGTGTTTTCAAGATTTTTCCTTGAAATAAACCTCTCATATGATTTATTTTTCAAAAAATAAGAATTTGTATTATACAGGAAAATAATCAGAAATGATACCATATGAGGCATGTGGTCTCTTTCAAAAAATAAAATCTCATTGGTTAAGTATTTTCTATAATGCCATAAGTATAAATGTTTTGATATAATGACTCCTTTCATCAAGCGAGTTTGGACAAATGGAAGTTCAAAACTGATTATAAATATCAGTGAAAGCATCTCAAATAAAATTTGCTCTGGTTTCCACTCATTTTGCCCTTGGCTTCATAATATGAGGCAATTTAGCTCAGAAAAAGTTATTGAAAATAGTGATTTTGCTAGATAACCTTTTTTGCCAAAAAAACATACAAGACTGCAGCTGATGGAGTGAATCAGCAAATAAGGTATGTGTAATATAGCCATATCAATGCCGCCTTGAACAAAAACTATAACACATAAAAGTATAAATGCAGAGAAGTATAGCAAAGAGTAAGAGTATCGCTTTAAAACTTGATATTTCTCGTTTACTTCTTCTTCCCACCATTGATGATAAATTACCTCCATAAAACAATATTATTATATTATTATTATTTTAATTAGCTGAAAAGAATGATCATAATTTATAAAAACATAAGTTGTTTCGAATTCAGTATCAACATGAAATTTTCTAACATTTCTGGAATAGTCATTTATAATGGATCAGTGTCTAAGAAAAAAAGGCTCTTTTTTAGTATTTGCAGGAATAGCACAGAGCCTTTTAAAGGCAAACTCTAGATTAGAATATAATTAAAGGGATTGAAGGTTTATTGTAAAGAAATTAAAATAAATCCCTTAGGAATTAAACTTTTAAATTCTTTGTTGGTTAGCATCCCCAATTTACTTTAAAAATATATCAAATTAATGTTTTAAAATTTAAATTGATAAAAAGACTAACAATTACCTATGAGATGAGCAGCATTTTTAATGCAAAGAAAAGCATTTTAATTTTAAAAGAAAAGTTATTTTTGAGAAGTGGCATATATTAACGTTAAGAGGCTATTAGAAGAGAAAGCTTACAAAGAGAGCATAGAATTTCAATTCATATTGATTGGTTTTACCATTTTAAAAATTAATTATCTGTTTCAAAAACATTACTTTAAAGAAAGCTATAAAAATAATCTAACTTATTTTTATTGCATATTCAGATATTTTAAAATGGTTTTGACTAATGTCTCCGGTTACAAGGTTTTACTAAGCATTCTTGCATTCCAGACTCCAAGCATATCTTAATATCAGCCTCAGAGCTAAGTGCAGTATATCCAATCATAGCAGGCAAAGCATTAATTTCCCCATCAAAATACATCTTAATTATTGCTCTGCTTGCGTCTCACCCATTAAGATCAGGCATGCGTCCATCTAAAGCAATAACTTTAAAAGGTCGATTCATATCATTTTTTTTCTTAACTTTTTTGGTTGCCCCGATTCCAGTGCACGCTTCTTCATAGTAAATATTATTTTGTTTCAACAGATTGCCAAGAAGCATTCTGCTTATGTCACTATCATCAACTATAAGCACACGAGGATTTATTTTGGAATGTAAAACTGAATTAAAATCATTTAAGCAGTTTATTCAATCCTCACAAATAGGAACTGCTTCTGTGTCTTCTTCATAAGTTGGTGTTTCTTGAATATAATGATCTAAAATATTTACAGAAAAACTAAATATGGAACCTTTTCCAACAACCGATTGGACATCAATGCACGATAATAAATAGTGACGTGAAAAAATTTCACTAGTGAAATTTCATCTCCTCTGAACTTTTTTTGTAGTTCGATTTCAGCAAGGAATCCTTACCCAGCAATAATGGAGGAGTACACAATCTCCCGGCCTTAGACACAGGGTTTTTAGAGGGCTTTGGATTTTTACTATCAGCACATCAGAGAAAGGTAACCTTTGTGCGAACACACATGTAGGAGCTGAGCTGCGCTGACGGTAGGATGCGCAGCTGGGCTAGTGGGGTCTTGTTTAGTAATCCTTGAGATCCCTCTTTTGGGAACGGCGCTAGACACTCTAAACGCTTAATTATTTTTAACTTGACGACTTCAATGCTATTTTCTCCAAGTTCTTTGGCTATTCTATTTCAAATAAATAATCCAAGCCCACGTCCTTGTGGATTTATAGCAGGTATATATCCACTTTCAAATTCTTGGAAAAGGGTATGGATTTTGTCGCTGGGAATGCCTATACCAGTATCTTTAACAATGATTTTTAGCCTGGATTCATTTTCTCTGATGCAGATAACCTCGATTTTCCCTTTAAGTGTAAACTTTAGTGAATTGCTTACTCTCCCTCCCTGCGTGAGCAAATAACAGAATTTTGTTAGCTCGAGGAGGTTAACACTTTTTTATTTAAATTTTATAGTGAATTTTTATTTCGAAATGTAAAAAATCCCAAATTAATTTAATTTATAAATTTTGTTTTTAAATATTAACTGTTTAAACTAACTAAGATTTGATTATAATAATTATCACTTATATAAAATTTCTTTTTCATAAAAATTTTATATTAAAAATAATTTTTATTTGTTAACAGAAGGTGGTTTTTTGTCTAAAAAATAGAGATTTTCCAATTTGCTCGCTAAACGAGGAGGGGGAGATAGCAAATTCAGTAAAACTTGGCTTAGTCTTAAAGAATCAGTAAAAATATATTCAGGCAAAGTTGGGTCAATTCTAGTTATAACTGTATTAATTTCGTTTCTGCTTGGATTTTGATGAGCTGCGCCACATTATTTATAATACTTTCCAGCAAGCATATGCCTTTTTGTATAGTAAAAACCCCAGCAAGCATTTTTGAATAATCCACCAAGTCATTTACAATGGAAACTAACAATTGTGATGACAAAGATATCATCCTCAGTTTTTCCAAATTTGACACTTTTTGCATGATAGTTGGCTCAACCATAAGGTCATCTGCTATAAATGCTATTGCGTTTATAGGGGTTCTAAATACCCTTTCCGTGAGAAAGCAAAACTATTGAAAAATCCCTTTTTGAAAAATGAACTCTGTGAGCAAGCAAAAAATTTTAATATATAAATGATAATTTTATTTAAATTGGAGCAAAGTGTCATTAAAATTCCTTTAAATTTGACGAATAGGAAGTTTATTGGTTTTTTGATATAATTTAATTGAAAAAGTGTTTTCACACTGGAAATAATAAATTTTTTGGATTAATTCTTTATAAAAATAATTTATTTTAAGAAAAAATAAACTTCTTTAAATTTGAATATATATTTATTCCAATTAAATGGGGTGAGTTAGAAATAATTAGGCTTTTCGCCAAGCTTGTCTGTATAAACGGTAGTTCAAAACTATGTATAAACACAAATGATAAGATCTCAAACAATATCTCTTGGAATTTTCATAAGGAGTTACCCTGGGTTCACAAAAAATAGCAGTTTATTTCAGAAAATAAAATCGAAAATCACGATTTTGCTATATAGCCTTTTCTGTCAAAAGACAATTGGTAGAATGAATGAAAAAATAGGGTGAGCTTTTGCTAAATACTCCCAAAAAAAAGATTGAGCAAGCTATTTTGCTCAACTTTGAAAGGGAGTTAATTTTATTTTTTGAAATTTATAATAAAGTTATATGCATCGCCTGTTAATAGTCTGATAAGGGCTTAAAGCACGGGGATTTGCAATTGAGCCATAAGAGGCTTATCTCTTTATCCATCGGCCAGCATCGGGCTTGCCTTAAAAATAATTTTCCAATTCGAAAATAGTTTAAGAAAATAATAAATTTAGCTGCTAAATTCTCTTGATTGAACCAGCAAGATCTATATAAAAATTATTTATTACAGTGGAGTAAAGATCTGATGAGGGAAAAGAATAATAAATATTATCCATATGGCAAGTCCGATAAACCACAGATAATAAGCATATCGTTTCAAAACTTGGTAATTTTTCGTTTACTTCTTCATTTCACCATTGAGAATAGAGCTTTTCCATATTTCAGGTATATTTATTACTTGTAATTATAAGAAACTTCAGCTTATTTTTAATCATCAAATAAATGGACAACTTTTTAATTTTCAATTAAAATTGTTGTATTGCATTAATAAAAGATAATAATGATATTTGCATCTGTTTTTATAATATGAAAACTTGATGATAAAGTAAGGGGAATTTTTAAATTATTTGAAGTATCATAAATTAATGCATCATATAAAAGTCTGCTCTTCAGAAATTCAATAAAGAAAAGCTTTATTAAATTTTAGCGCAAAAATTCATAAATGATTGAATAGTTGATCCCATTATAAAATTTTAACTATAAATCTCTGAATTATTAAAATTCTAACCTTGAATTCTATCAGGATGAATTTTGCTGATTTTTCTAATTCTCCTCCCCGTAAGTGAGCAAAATAATTTTTTGCTTATATTTTTATATATAAATTTGAGCCGTAAAATTGAAAATTGAAAATTGAAAATCAAAAATCAATTTTATTAAAAAATTTATACGTAAGCGATTAATAATATAATAAAATTTTAGCTTTCATTTTTAAGCATCAAATAATTTTTTCATAAATACTTTTTTCGCTCATGAAGGGTGGGTTTACCAAAAATACGTCTTTTCTAATTGCCTAGTTCACTTTCCGATGGAGTAAAAATAAAAATTTAATTCAATCCAATTTTTATTATAATTCATATTTATAGCAATTGCCCGATGATGGCGCTATCTTGCCCCATCCTCGGGCAATTCCTATATCTAGATATAAAAGAACAGTATAAATATTTTCGTAAAACCAAATAATTTTATATTCTTTAATAAAATATTTGGAATTTAAAATTAATACTAACTCCTCATAATTATATTTTTAAAGTATTAAAAGCAAGCTTTAATTTTTGTCTGATAATTTTTATGCATTCCTTTTAAAGAAATTAATTTCATCCGATAATACAAACCAAAATACTGACTGTAAAAATTGAGAATAAAAATGACTAAAATAGACGATTTATGATGGGAGCAAGAGGTTGAAAATTATTACAAACTTCTAGAGAGATTTACTTTATTCTCAACGCTTATAAGTGTGCTGTTTTGGACTCTCTCTTTAATTTATAACTTTGAATACTATTCTTCTCCTGGCTGAATCTGCGTTCTTGTGACAGGCACCTTTTCATCCACTATAGTGAAAATTTTTTCTACCAAGAGAGCCAAATGCAAGTCTTTGGTTTTACTCTCATATTCAGAGGTCCTGAATTTCCTTTTAAGTTATATTGCGAACTTTATGAAAGATGATCAAAGCCAACTGATTGAGACTATTGCTTTCCTTGTGGTTTTTTCGTTTCAGCTGGCAATCTAAAAAATAATGTTGTCAGAAATAGTTCTCTGCGGCGATTTTTCGTCTCTAGAGCCATTTTATTATTATGTAGTTTTGGCTCTACCGGTGAAAATTTGGTTAACTATTTAGGTAATAAGCCAGCCATGTGGCCTGAACTTTGGTTTTTAGAGCATAGATTTTTCCAATTAGTTTTCTTGACGAAGTCAAGATCCTCAAAGGGGCATTCGCAGGAGAAGATTATTAGACTATAGATATGCATTTATAATCCCTGAGCAATATACGCTTCAAAATGTTAGGCTGGGGCATTCCCTCAATGCAACTTGAGCGATACCAAAACTTCCGGCTCTTTTTAGAGTTATTTTCCAAGTTGATCCGTAAAATGGGATACTGAGAATCTCCATTTGCAACCCAAATGCCAATATTACGTAATTCTTCTTAGATTAGGCCAGAACACCCCTGAATCAGATCATTTTCAAATTTAGAAACTTTCACTTTAGAGATCTTCGTTGAGTCTTTCTTCTTTTTACTTTGGATTAGCTCAAAAAGAAAAAAAGCTTACATCATCAGGATAAGCTGCCAAGAAGCCGAGGTAGGTCAGTTACCCTGCTTGTTCAGGCACCCGATTTAGGCCTGGTCGCTGCTAATAAAAAAGATGCAAAAAAGTGCTGTTAAAGCCAGGCTACTAATCAGCATCAGGGAATAATGCAGAGTCTCTCATTTTAAAGGCTAGCCGAACCCTTAAGCAGCTCTTTTGCACCAAAAAGAGTTGTTAGATATCGATAATGACTCCCTCTGCAGGAGACAAGCTGCTCTTTAACTGTTATGCTATAGATTTACTCGCAGGAGACAAATAGGTGATAGTTCAACACGACTTATGAGGTGCCGGCATCCAAGAAATTAAGCTATTATTAAGCTTGGCGAGCCAAATTGGCCTTGATATAACAAGTTGAGGGCTAACGCCTCAGCTCTGTGGCAGTAATGACGCATAATAAACCATATCTATAAATCTAAGTTAATTTTCAGCTGACAATTACCCAAAGCAAGCTTTTATTCAATATTTTGCTTTTAAAGTTTATGTACGTGTGGTATATTAATGATATTTTCTTTGAAGACGAGCAAACTAGAATATTCTATTGCTGCCACATGATATTTGTGATTATTTGCTTTTTGAATATTATCTACTCCCACAGTAAAGATATCGCTTGTGAAAAATTTTCATACCGAAGTGAATTATTCTTTTTTTTCTATAAATTATCAAAATCATATTTATAACTCCCCCCCTCCGTGAGCGAACAAAAAAATTTTGTTCACTCACGTATTAATTTTTTTTTTTAAGAAATTGATATATAAATTTTATAAAAAATTTTTTTTCGAAATTTAAAAAATCCTAATTCGCAAAAATTGAAAAGCAAATATTAATTTAATTTATAAAATTTATGCTTTAAAAAGCAATTCGTTTAAAATTAAACAGAATTAGCTCTAGATTTCATTATAGTATTTATCATTTATATATCAAACTTTTTGTTCCATAAAAAATTTTTGTTCACTCACGGAGGGTGGGATTTTGGGCAAAAAATAGGGATTTTTCTAATGGTTTTGTTCACTCACGGAGGGGAGTAAGAATTTATCTTGAAATTCATATTGAAAGGCATAGAAACTTCCAAAAACCGTCTAAACACAATTAAGGAGTCCTTTTCTGATGGAATCATAATACTTTCACAAGATATCACAATTGAGTTCTTCAACCCAAGAGCCCTTCAACTATTAAGCACTTCCTCCGAAAACCTTATCGAGACTCTCAAATCAGCTCATTACATAGAAAACAGAAAAGCCTCCAATTTCATCCCAACGAATAATTTAATTGATGACATTTCCTACCTATTGAATAACACCCAGCAGTCTGAAATTATCCTTGGAGTTACTTTAATTAGCTCGTCAAATTTAGAATGAAGATCCATACAAATTGAGTGGGAAAATCGTAAAGCAGTATTTCTTACAGTCAGAGATGTAAATCATTGAATAGAGCTTGAAAAGAAGGTTGCTTGTGACCAAATGAAAACTTTGCTTTTGCGCTCTGTTTCACATGAGTTGAGGACTCCGCTGAACTCGATCCTTCATTTTACAGGAGATTTGATTAGCAGCTCACATACTTGAAGTGACCAAGAGGTAAAAAAATTGATGATGATTTCGATTTCAGGCCAGCAAATGCTGTCTCTTATAAGCGATTTATTGGACTACTCACAAATTTTGATTGGAGTATTTTCAATTCATAAAAATTATTGCAATTTGAGGGAAATTGTGCAGAATGTTTGCGATTTATTTAAATTTCAGGCTGAAAAGAAAAATTTGTATATTTGTTATAGAATTGATCCAAGTCTGCCGGAGATGATTTATACAGACCATATGAGGCTGAGCCAAGTTCTCTTGAACTTGGTAACTCTTTTTAATAAAAAAATTATATATAGACATGGAAAAATTAAATAAATCATAGTAATTTTTCTTGCTTATGAGAAGGTAAGCAATGCTATAAAATATACTTTAGAAGGCAAAATTGAAATAACCTGCACCCTTACAACAAAAAACTTAATGAAATGCTGTGTTGAGGATACAGGAATTGGAATCGAAGAAACAGCAATGAAAAACACGTTTAGGTTTATGAAAACCTCTAATGTCCCCAACCTCGGCCCAAAAGGAAACGGAATTGGCCTTTATATATCAAATCTTTTAAGCAGACAGCTTGGAAATAAGTCTATTAAAGTTCAGTCCAATATCGGAAAAGGGTCAGCCTTTTACTTTAAAGTCGACATTTTTGAAGAAAGTTTGCCAAGTGAAATTCTTTATAGAATAGAGTCAAATGACAGTGAAAATGTTTTACCTTTCAGAATAGGGAAATTTTATTCCAAAAAAGAAGAGAGAAAGGACGTTTTGATTGTTGACGATATGGAATTCAATTTGGAGGTCTTGGGTTCAATATTGAAAAGTGGGGAAGTTAATTATGATGAAGCGTCTAATGGAAAAGAAGCGGTTGAGAAGGTAATAGAAAAAGACTGTGTGGACAAACCGTATAAATTGATTGTGATGGACTGTGAAATGCCTGAAATGAACGGGTGGGAAGCTTCGAGGTATATTAATCAACTGTATAGGCAAGGCAAGATTAAATATTTACCACAGATAGTTGGGCATTCAGCTTACTGCTCAGATGATGACATAAAGCTGTGCTACCAAAGTGGCATGGTTGAGTTTTTACCAAAGCCTTGCTCTCCTGAGAAAATTCTAAGTACTCTTACTCCCCCCTCCGTGAGCGAGCAAAACCATTGGAAAAATCCATAATTTTTGTCCAAAAGCCCATCCTCCGTGAGCGAACAAATTTTTTTATGAAAAAGCATTTTGAAATATAAGTGATAATTATAATGAAATCTCTAGCTAATTATGCTTAAAAAATTGAATTTTGAAACATAAATTTTTACAAATTGGGAATTTTTTTAAATTTTGAAAAAAAAATTAACACCCCATGCGGAGCGAACAAAATTTTTATGCTCGCTCCCTCAGGGGTAGTTAAGAAATTTTATATGTAATAAATGTAATTTTTGTAATATTTAATATTCAGCATTTTTATATTTTTATTATATAATTTTAAGCGTAATAGAGATACATTGATATATAAAAATTTATAAAAGAATTTAGAATTTCAAGGATCTTTAAGTATTATTTTAATCCTTTCATCAATAATTAGATTATCTATCTATAAGACTTATTAGTACTCAAGTATCTATTAGCCTTTAGAGTTTTAAGCTTGCTTTAACAATTTCAAAAAAAATTTTTTTAGGTTTATTAATAACTATACAAGGCTAAAATTTCAGTTTTGGCTATGCAATCTTTATCACATATCTGTCTAGTGAAAATTTAATAGTAATTTAATTAGGTAATTAATCGCGATTGAAAGTAACTACTAGCATATGTCATTAAATTAAATAATTTATGATCATAATTATCAAACTTATGAATATTAAGCTTAATTCTGAAGGATTTTTTGATTTTTAACTCTTAATTCTTTCCCTTGGTCAGCGAATATGCATAAAAATGGTGAAATGTGTCAGCCTGCCCTCTTGGCGAAAATTCAGACCTTAAGGCTACTGCGAACTTGGACAGATTCCAAGAAACAAGCACAGCCTCACCAAATTTGTGTCCGGGTAAGCTTTGGCTGCTTTCCTTTAGTTTGGAAAAGGAGGTGGACCCTTGGGCATTCTCTACCTAGAAGCCGGGGTTTTGGACCAGGCCATAGTGGAACAATCTTTTTGCTGCAGCTGCTAAAGAAAGGCACTCTGACATGCGATAAGCTAATCCCTGGAATCAAACTACTCTTAATCGTCTGTTGCAGGTCCGCAGAAATCCATAAGCTGTACACTTAAAACTTAAACCTCAAGACAAGGAGAAACAACTGTGCTAGCTAATGCCGGATCTGCTGGGCAGTTTATCACAAAACAAATACCTTCAAACAGAACTTCTTTGATAACTGCATCACCAATGTGGCTAACGCTTGTCTTTTATACTTCTAGTCACTTGGCACCCATGAGACGCTCAGTACAGGGGGGTCTTTCTAACTGTCGAGACTCAAGTAAGACTGGCACAGGCCATAGTCTCTGAGGAGATCATTGCTGTCGGAGCTCGGGAAACGCTGCTAGCCCTGACGAGCAAGGGTCCAGTGATCTAAAGTGTGCGGAGGCATAAAATCTGGAATGCCTAAGACTCTAAAATTTAATTTAATCCCTTGGCCAGCGAAAAAAATTTTGGCTCATAAAGGAGGGTGTTATTTTATATATAAAATAAATTTTTTTTGGATTTTAAAAATCCAAATTGGTAAACGTTTCAAGTAAAAATCTAATTAATTTATCTTAACTTTTCAAAGATTTTATATAATTTAATTAAGATTTATATATTGTAGCTATAAATGCATGTTTCATTATAATTTATTATAATACTTTTTAAAGAAATAGGATTTTGCCTTCTAATCAAGTGGGGAAAACTAGTCCATAAATTTTAAATTATCATGTAATATTTACTGACTTATTTATCAAAGGATCTGAATAAAATGGAAGAATCTCAAGTAGCTTGGTGGGAAGAAGAATGTGAAGCAATTTACAAACTATTGCAAAAGTTTAGTTTAGTTATGGCATTTTTTGCTATAGTTGTATGACCTCTATTTGTTTTTCTAGGCGCTTCTGAATATTTTAGTGACACTTTAAAGCTTAGTTCAATAATGAATATTATCTGAGCACCAGTTATATGATTTTCATATAACCACAAATCTAGCTATAAAGCTTTGCTGTCAATTGTGTACTCTGAATATCTTACTCAGATTTAAATTTAAAAAATATATAATATCAAAGCAAAATCATCTAAAAATTCATATATAAATTAAATGATTTTTGAAATTTTTTAAAAGTTATTGATAAAATTAACCAAGTCAATGCCCCACTATTTAAATAGCATTCTACTTGCACTCCTTCCCTTTAAGGTTTTTTACTATTTATATAAAATTTCCATTGAAATTAAAATTTTGTTCCAAATTTTAAAGAGGGCTAATATTCCAAAAAGTGAAAATTTACCAATATTAGTCCAAATTTAAGGAGGAGGTTAATATCCTTTCCGTCTCTTTGTCTCATAATGATTTAAAGGATGAGAAACTGATACTATTGCTATTGACGTTTTTGGTGTGCTTAATTTTTCAATTTTCAATGCTAAAGCACATTGTTGCCTTCAATGTTATGGTGATCAAATACCTTTATATGTGGTATATATGCTTGGGTAAAACTTATAGCTATTTTTGGAGCTAAAGAGGCATAGAAACCTAGCTGCTGGCACTTCAGCTCTATGCTAGCTAGACATTATTAGTTTGACAAAACGAGCCAATAGGCATAGAATTCCAATCAAGCAAGCAAGCTAATGAGCAAATTGGCTTGGCTTTCTGAGCCCTTTTTAAGAGCCATAAGTCTCCAGAGGTATACATGAACAAATGTTTAAGAGTTCAGAAAATGTCTGATATAGGCATTCCTCGTATTTAATAGCAATGGCCGTTATAATCTTGAACCTATTATCTTTATACTGAAGAAATGTCTCTTTTGAAAGATTTTTGTATAGGAGTGAATTAGAGCACTCAAAGAATCGACTAAATATTATTACAGAGTCGTTTTCTGATGGCATTTTGATTATTTCTCAGCGCATGAAAATCGAGTTTTATAATCTTTGTGTTCTTCAAAAATTGAGATCTGCTCCAGACACGTTGTTAGCTATGATAAGCTCTATAGTATTCTGTGAAAAGAAAAAGGTCTCCAATTTTACTTCGTCAAATTTCTTACTCTTCTATACATTTTCAAATCTATAACAAGATACTTATATTTTTTTTGAAATATAAAAAAGGGCTGCAAATTGACAATTGGAACACTCCACAAGTGGAATCCTTATAAATACTGCAAAAATGCAATAGCCTTTTAATGATGGTTATAGAAACTTATATAATTTTCTAAAACAGGGACTAACCAATTAGGTTTATTAAAACCTTGCAATTACTCCAAACAAAATTTCTTGAAAAATCATTTAACATATTAAAAAATAATATTAGATAGCAAATGAAGGTGTTAGTAGATGAAATTTCTTATACTGAATTATTGAGAATTCAAATATAAATATCTGTATCTGCACTTTAAAGTAATATAACTTAAAAGATATATCTTCTTAGCAGCACACATAATGAAGAAATAACACTTGGCTTGACTTCTGGGAATTTAGAATGAAAAGCTCTTCACATGATTTGGGAAAATAACCCAGCCCTATTCATAACTATAAGAGATGTGACCGACTCTGTCGAGCTTGAAAAAAAAGCTGCCTGTGATCAGATGAAAACTCTATTACTCCGTTCAGTTTCGCACGAACTCAGAACTCCTTTAAATTCACTTATACATTTTACCAATAAATTATTACAAAGTAGCCATATTTTGAATGCTGAAGACATAAAGCAGCTGAAGATTATTTCTATTTCAAGTACATTAATGCTTTCTTTAATAAACGACTTGCTTGATTATTCAAAGATACTAACAGGCGTTTTTTCGATCCATAAAACACAATGCAATTTAAAAGAATTAATCAAAAGCTCTTGCAGCCTTTTTGAATACCAAGCGGCTAAAAAGAATTTGTACATTAGTTTTAGAATAGATAAGGATTTGCCAGATATGATTTTCACCGATTCTTTAGATTCCTTTCTTGATTAGAACAAAAAGATCTTGCTCACTAGCCAAAAGGAATGATTTTATTTTTAATAATTATATGCAATATTTTCACCAAATAATAAAATAGATATAGATAATTCCTGGGGATAGCGCGGAATACGCTATCCCCAGGACCAACCGGGATCGGATTCACACATGGAACGGGAGTTCCATGTGTGGATCCATTTTTTACATGTGAGATATTTACTTTCACGTGTGAAAAATGGATCCACACATGGAACCCTCGTTCCATGTGGGGTTGGTCCTGGGGATAGCGTATTCCGCGCTATCCCCAGGAATTTCTATATTTGAAAATTTAATTTATAAATTTTATGTTTTAAAATGGAAAAGTTTAATTTAATATAATTAGCTCGAAATATTATTAAATTTATATACAAAATTATTGTTTATAAACATTTTTTGCTCTTCTAAAGTTAGAGATTTTACTAATAGTTTGCTCATTATTCAAGGTATTGGATTAAGAATTAGTCAAATTATTTTGAATTTACTAACTCCCTATTTATTTAATAAAAAAATTAATCTATAATAATATATAACAAAACTATTTATATTTAATGATAGCATTAATTTTCACGAAAATTGCTGTTTTTATCTTCTGTAATACAGATGTGGGTAAGAAATGCCTTTAAATTTACCCAGGAAGGAAAAATTGAGGTCATTTGTCTTAAAACAGCAAAAAATACGATGAAATGCTGTGTTGAAGACACCGGGTCTGGCGTTAGCTTAGAAGAGATAAGAAAAATGATAAAAGAAATCGACCCTTTAAATATTCCTAATCTTGGGCCAAGAGGGCATGGATTTGGCCTATATATATCAAATCTATTGATTAATCAATTAGATGGAAACTCCATAAAAGTAAAATGCAATTCTGGAAAAGGCTCAATTTTTTATTTCAATATTAACATTTACGAGGACAAGCCTTTAAGCCTGTCCATTGAAAATACCGAAACATGCACCAATGAGCGTATTTTACCTATAACAATATCAAGCTATGCTCATTCAAAAGGCTTTAAAAAAGACATTCTTATTGTGGACGATTTAGAATTTAATTTAGAAGTGTTAGGATCAACATTAAAATCTTATGATTTTGAATACGATGAAGCGAATAATGGAAGAATAGCTGTGGAAAAAATATCGTTATTTGCAGATTTTTGAACTTTACCACCTAAGTGTGGAATCTTTTCCGTGTGTGAAAAGAGGATTCCACATGTGAAGCCCTTTTGATTTCAAATGTGGAATCCTCTTTTCACACACGGAAAAGATTCCACACTTAGGTGGTAAAGTTCAAAAATCTGCAAATAGCGATAATAAGAAAGGATGCCTCTGATTGACCATATAAAGTTGTTGTCATGGATTGCGAAATGCCTGAAATGACTGGATGAGAAGCATCGTCTTATATTGATCAGCAGTACAGACAAGGGAAAATTCAGCATCTTCCTTATATAATAGGGTACTCTGCATATTGCTCGGAAGAAGATATAAAACTATGCTATCAGTGTGGAATGATAGACTTTTTGCCAAAACCTTGCTCTACAGAAAAAATTATCGAAGCCATTAAAAAATTTATATAAATTTAATTATTTTTTTATTGATAAGAAATCCAACAACTCTTTATTTTTTTCACTAATGATATATCAGAAGCAATTAGCTTACGCTTCATCAACGATCACTCTAGACAGGCTAAATGTTCTTCTTTTGAATCATCATACAAATGTCTTATATCCCAGAATTTTATTGTCATATCTTCGCTGCCAGATATAATCTTTTTGCCGATAGAGAAAAATCAATGGAGTTGATAATTCCCAAATGCCCTTTCAGAATATAAACCAACATTCTTTTTTCAAAATTTCGCAAGTCAATAGTAAAATTCAAATTTATTGCAGTTAGCAAAGATCCACAAGTAGAATATTACTTGTGAGTAGCATAGAGTGCTTAATCAGTAAACCTAATTTCTTCTTCTGGAGAGTTTATATGGCAAACAGTAACCCAACTGTATGGATTTGTCATAAAGGCAAGGTAATTTTCATAGGGTGCAAAATTAATTAAGGCTAAACGGAGATTAGACAATTCATTTGACTTTATTTGAATCTGGGAAATAAATGTGTAAACTCTGGGTTAATATAAATTATATCTATTAATTAGTCTGACTATTATTATAAATGTATTAAGAATAATCCAATCCTTTTTAGACACTTTTATTTAACATTTCCAAACAAATATTAATATAGGCACTTATTCCACCCCTTTAAATTGGAACAAAATTCCTGTTCCAAATTAAAGGGGGCTAATTTTTTTAAAAATATTTTGGATTCTATAAAATAAAGGGGCTAATCCTAAAAGATTCTGAGCAAGTATGAGGGGAACGAAAGTACAACCATGCAGAGATGGTCTCTTGGTTTTGAAGATGTGGAAAAATAAGGAAAATTAATCTGGTTAGATTAAATCTTTTTGAATCCTCATGTGGGCAAATTTTATCATTCACTAAGGATGGCTACATTTTAATTTTATTGGCTTGAGGATTTTGAAATTTCAATAATTTAAAATGAAGTAAATTATTTAAAAGAAAGTTGAAATATCCATAATTATTACCTAAATTAGATTTTTATTATGCTTTACTCCTTATGGGAGAGTAAGAAAATTTCATGCAGCCAGAATTCTGTATAAAAAAAATTTGTAAAAATATTTATAATTCTGTTAAATATTAATATTTCTGAAAATTCATTATCTGTCTCATTGCGTCTCCGTCCATTTTGGCAGCTGCTACAGACTTTCAGCTATTTTTAAAAGTAGAACTTTACTTTTTATCTGAAAAATATGAATAGCCTATATTTTATTAAATATCTTACACAATATTAAAAATGTCAGATAGGGATAGGTCCTAGCTCCTGACGCAAACAAGATGAACCAATAAACCGAGCTTAGTGAGAGAAAATCAAGCTTCTTGAGAGTCTCGGCTTGAAGAGAAGGGTCAGTGCTAAGGCTGGCACAAAATAGAGAAGTCTTAACGGGCTTATTAACTTTAACGGTTCGACGGTTAAGCCGGTTCACATACCGTTGCTCAGAGCTGTTAATTTATCTGAACCTCAAGTGAAGGGGGACTTTCAGGTCTTAATAAACGCTAAAGTAATTCTTTTAAACTTAAATATCTCACAATTCTATTGGTCGAGATTTTTTAATTGTTAACCTTATAAAATTTTCAAATCCGTGTACAAGTCTTGCATCCTTTTCTTTTTTATTATATCATAAATTTTAAATGCCTACCCTTGCCTTTTCTCTTTTTTATACCAAAATTCCTTAGATTTCTATAAAGCGACCATATAATTATTTGCGGAGCAGTCTCTTCTCTATTAATTCCTTTTTTATAGTCCATTAGCATTTTTCTGCATCAATATAAGCTTTTATGGCAAATCAAAATCATAGCCTATTCAGAAAGGCTATCGAATGACCCTTTGAAATTATTTTTTTATTCCAACCTAATTTACTAATTTTATTACAGTAGAGCTATAAATTTTTAAATGGAAATTTTACTGGTTCTTATTAGTAGCGTCCTTAGTTTTTATTACCATAACTGAGCTCTTTCAATTACGTACATATTTAATAAATATAAAAGTATTTCTATGGAGGCTATTTATACTTAATGGATTAATATTGTTCAAACATGGCTTGATAAGTTTATAGACTTATAATTTTATTGAATTTTAAATATAATAAGCATATCATCAATGGTGGGACGAAGAAGTTAACGATAAATATCAAGTCCTAAAGCGGTATTCCTACTCTTTACTTGGCTTGGCAGTGGTTTTGCTTTTCGTTTTCCTCACTGTTAATTCAAATAAGATTGAAATTGCTATACTGCACATCCCTTACTTATTTATCCATTTTGTCAGCTGCAGCCTAGTTTGGTATTTCGACAGAAAAGGCTACCTCGCTAAGTCGCTATTCTCAATCAGTTTTTCAGAATTTAACTGTTTTGTGCTGTGGAAGCAGGGCCAAAATGAATATAAATCAGAGCAACTTTTGTTTGAGATGCTATCACTGATATTCATTAACAGCTTTGAGCTCCCTTTTGTCCAGACTCGGCTAATGAAATGTGCCATTATGTCAAAACATTTATATTTATGGCATTACAGAAAATACTTACTCCCCCCCCGTGAGCAAACAAAAAAATCTTATTCGCTCACGGAGGGGACTTATTTTTTTTTTTCGAAATTTCAAAAAATCCTAATTCACAAAAATTGGAAAGCAAATATCTATTTAATTTGTAAAGTTTATGTTTTAAAACGTAATTTGTTTTGAAATTAAACAGAATTAGCTCGAGATTTCATTATAATAATTACCACTTATATATCAAAAATTTTTTCCATACAAAATTTATCTATTAAAAAAATTTTTGTTCACTTACGGAGGGTGGGTTTTTTGGGCAAAAAATAGGGATTTTTCTAAAGGTTTTGTTTGCTCACGAAGGGGGGGAGTAATAAATGAGCTCTTTTTAGATGCAAGCTACACGCCCCACATGGTATCATTCCTTATTATTTTTCTATACAATATAAATTCTTATTTCTTGAAAGCCAAATCATATGAGAGGTTTATATCAAGGAAAAATCTTGAAAATGCAGAAAGCCGATTAAGTGTTCTTTTTAACTTGATTTCTGATGGGGTTTTGGTGCTTTCTGAAAATAAAGAAGTACTATTTTCGAATCACAACTTGCCGAAGCTGCTCTGCTGCGAAATTGACTGTGTGGTTGAATTATTAGCTGAAATTGAGTTTTTAGAAGGGAAAAAATATTCTGAATTATCAGAATCAAATAAGCTTATAGATCATAAGCTAGAGATGAGTAATTGTGAGGAGGCAAAATCTAAAATAATTAATAGGAGCTAATTATTTTGCTAAAAGTAAAAAATGCTTTTAAGATAATATGGTATATAAATTTTATTAGAAATTCAACTCTCAATAGTGAAATTTTTCTGGGAGTGAGCGCAAAGCCTTCTAATCTTATATGAAGAGGGAAAAAAGTTATATGAGAAAAGCAGCAGAGCATTTTAATTACAGTTAGAGATGCAAGCGCTTTAATTCAATTTGAAAAGGCTCGCTCAGAAAATATGCTTACTCCCCCTTCCGTCAGCGAACAAAACTATTGGAAAAATCCCTATTTTTGGGTCAAACCCACCCTTGGCCAGCGAACAAAAAAATTATTTTAATGTAAATTTTTTATGAAAAAAAATATTTTGATATATAAGTGATAATTATTAAAACCTGATCCCTGTTTTGGATCGGCCTCCATGACATCTCTTGAGTCAGATGGGTTTGCTTGCAAAGTTAACTACCCTGATGGCAAACCCTCTTGTGATTGATTGAAGCTTTGCAACCGGAGGAGCTAACTTTGACAGCAAACGTATGCTCGTCAACTTATCATCTGGCATCGGGAGATGTCAGATAAGCCCTATCCAAAGCAGGGATCAGACTATATAATGAAATCTCTTTAATTTTTATTTCTACTGGCTCTTTTTTTAAAATTTGAAAAAAAAAAAATTATTATATATAAATTTTTAATAATATTTTAAAAATATTTACGCTCACGGATAGAAATAGTTAAGAATATTTTATTAAGATCAGTAACTCATGAATTGAGAACTCCTATTAACGCAATCTCATTTATAGTCGAAGAATTAATGCGCGATCATAAAATCTCTGAAGCTCCAGAACACCTTGAAAAGCTGAAAATAGTTTCAGTGTCAGCCAAACTTTTGATTTCTCTTGTAAACGATTTATTGGACTACTCTAAAATGATAGCAGGGGCTTTTACTGTCCAAAAGAGTAAACCCAAGCTTCATGATATCATTAGCGGCTGCTTACAACTTATAAGAATTCAAGCAGAGAAAAAAGATCAGATTAAGATTTTATACGACTATAGCGGAATAAACCAATAATCGCTTGGCTGTCTGACTCCACAAAGCCAACCTCTATAAACCTTGGAATTCAAATGAGGAAAATGGAAAGCTGCCCTTTTTGGATTTCTACCTTTAATTACCTGCCCAAAGGATTAACTCCTAGGGCAGAGTCATCGTCTGGGAGATGACTCGATGACCAGATAAGATAAGCCTATCTGGTAGCTGAAAACCTGTCTAGCCTCAGTAGGAATAGGAAAATCTTCGGGAGAAACTAAATTTCCTCTTCAGCAACGCTTCGAATGGCCTACTACTTCAAAGGAGATATAGGTTATATTGTCAGCTTTACCAGGATGGAGCCTATCTGCTCCATAGGTCTGCTAACTTTACTATATTATTTCTTTGACGAGAAAAAAGGAATTCAAGTTCTTGTAAGAATTGATCCAAAATTGCCTGAATATGTATATACGGATGCTTTGAGATTAAGTCAGATTCTGCTAAATCTCTTAAGTAATGCACTAAAATTTACAATTAAAGGAAGGGTTGAGCTTGTATGTCTGCTTGACACAAATTCAAAGCTCAAAATAATGGTAAACGACACAGGAATTGGAATCAGTGAGTCGAGGAAACAATGGATTTTCCAAGAATTTCATTCAGATATAAGCTTAAATATAAACCCAGATGGCTGTGGTCTTGGCCTTGTAATTTCAAATAAAATTGTCCAAGAACTTGGAGGAAATCCTATTGAAGTCATCTCAAAGACAGGAAAAGGCTCATCTTTTATTTTCTCAATAGACATTTTTGAAACTCCTCCCAATCTTCAGATACTTTCTGATGATTATTTTTCAGACTCTCAGGTTTGACTTGACGAGTGCTTAACTGCCTCAATTGCTGATTTTGAGTCTGCTATAGCAGAAAATAAAAATGCACAAGTTTTGATTGCAGACGATAATGACTTTAATAGGATGATTTTAGGGACTCTTCTTAAACGCAATAATGTTAATTATAATGAAGCATGTACAGGATTAGAATTAATCAAGAAAGTACAAGAAAGTGATTCTATGGGTAGAGCTTATAAGGTTGTAGTTGTTGATGGAAGCATGCCTGACTCCCCCTTTAAATGGAACAAAAAAATTGTTCCAATTTAAAAGGGGGTTAAATTTTGTTATAAAAAAAATTATCGAATTAGATTAATAAATTTATTTAATAAAATGCTATTTCTTCTTTATCCTTTAAAAACAAGCAAGATATCGCTAAATTTTTATTTTTAGTTAATACGCCTCTATTAATTGGTATCAAAACTATTTACACAAAAATTATTATTTTTATTGATAAAAAAAATTAAAAAAAAATTTAGAAAATTTATCAATCACACTGCTAATTTTGTTTAAATAAAGTGCTCTTTATACTTTATTCTTTAAATTAAAGCAAGAACTAACTCCCCCCCCCCTCCGTGAGTGAACAAAAAAATTTTGTTCACTCACGGAGGGGGGTTAATTTTTTTTTTTCGAAATTTAAAAAAAATCCTAATTCGCAAAAATTGGAAAGCAAATATTTAATTCAATTTGCAAAATTTATGTTTTAAAAAAGCAATTCGTTTAAAATTAAACAGAATTAACTCTAGATTTCATTATACTAATTATCATTTTATATATTAAAATTTTTTTTCCATAAAAAATTTTTCTATTAAAAAAAATTTTTGTTCACTCGCAGAGGGTGGTTTTTTGTGCAAAAAATAGCGATTTTTCTAATGGTTTTGTTCACTCACGGAGGGGGGGAGTAAGTAAATTTTTCAATTTTTGCAAAGAATTCGCATTGAATTTACAGCAAAATTATTTAATAAAAATATTATTTTTAAAAATTTAGCAGTTAAGGATAAAAATTATATTAAATAAGATGCTCTTTATACTCTCTTTTTGAAAAAAGAGCAAGATATAACTAAATTTTTAATTTTAGTTAAGAAGAAACATTTAATTTATATCAAAACTGTTTACATAAAAAGTATGATTTTTATCTATAAAATTTTGTATTATAAAATTAAATTTTGTTCCATTTAAAGGAGGCTAATTACCAAAAAAATTGAAATTCTATGATATTTTGTTCCAATTTAAAGGTGGGAAGTGAGCTAAATGGTTGGGAAGCTACTCGGAAAGTGATAGAGATGTACTTTAATGGAGAAATTAAATTTTTGCCTGCGATGATCGGATATACCGCATTTAGTTCTGATAGTGATATTAGGCTATGCTTGGAATCTGGGATGGAAGAAGTACTGACTAAGCCATGCTCTCCTGAAATACTCACACAAACAATTCTGAAATATCTTTATAAATAAAAATTTATTTTCCATTCAGATATTAAAACTAATAAAATAATACTAATCTATTATTCTATTCTTTTTCTTAATTCTGAAATCATCAAATATATAAGCCTCAGTGGTCTGAGCTGATGGAGTATTATTTTCAATCTCCCTCGGCTCAACTGCATTTCTAAGCTTCTCAATATTCCCAACAATCCTATGAAACCGACGATAATGTTTCCATTTCTTTATTGCGAAATTCTGAATTTCCTCAGTTTTCCCCATAAGGGTCCCACCAATTTGTATGATCCCAAACACAGACCCAAGTAAAGACCCAAGTAGCAAAAAAAATGTCTCTGATAACAACCTTTTGGTGACCAAAACCACATCTCCTATATCAAGACTGATAGAAACCCTTACAGAGTCTTCAAAATTTATCCTAAATAACTTTTACTCATCTGTAGGCAGTGCTGACCCTGCAGTCGGCGAATGCGGCAAAGACACGTGGTACCCAGTTTGATTACGATTTCACCTAGAAACATCTGAAAGAAAAACAGACGGTGTCATCGAAAACGTAAATTTTGAAGCATTTTGGCCTCTGAATACCAAAGAAGTACTAGTAGGTGCGATATCAATTTTAATAGAGCTTAGCTCATCTGGGATTGAAGACGTTGACGAAATATTGACTGAAATAAAGCTTGCATAACTTCGTGGCTCTAGCATTGATAAATTAATAGCTGCCCCAACCCCTAGATCACATCCATGGCACACAAAAGTAACGTGACAGTCTCTTCCCACCAATGAACAGTCAGGCCCTATCAGTTTTCCTTCAATATCTGCATAGCTGTACAATAAATCTGCCACACAAGAGTCATTACTGACACAGTTTCCTCCATAGTAAAAAAAAGTGATATTAATATAAATATCCCCAGGAAAGGCTGAATAGTCATTTTCTAATGAGACCAAAGGCTCAAGCATTTTTTCTTCAATTATGTTATTTGTGATATAAATTGTGGCTCCTTGTAAGGCATATAAAAATGCTAAAAGAAGAAAAATGACACTGAAAAGGCCGCCAAGTGAGGTTCGTCGCTTAATTATGGGGTGGTTGTCTTTGGTTTCGTGGTTTCTTGAATAGGAGTCAAGGCGCGGCATAGAGTCTCGTATAGGTTTGTGACAAATTAGGAGGAGTGTCAATATAGTAGAGATGGAAATAACGATATATAAGGTGTAGCTGAAAACTTGGTCACTCGTACTGGAACTTTCGCTGAATAAAAGAGGCTGGATGCTCACAAAATCGATTCGGTCTTCTATATGTAGAGGAGAAGAGGTGCCTGCTGGACAGTACATGCTTGCTGGGCAGTTATCGCAGTATTTTGAGCCTTCACTAGGTGCGTAAGACCCATAAGGGCACGGATAGCACTCGTCATGAGTTCTGGCTCCTTTAAAAGTATTATAAGTTCCTTTTGGGCATTTTTTGCACTCAGTTGTCCCAAAACTGTCTGCGTAATGCCCTTCTGGGCATGGCTTGCATTTTTCTCCATATGTTCCATTGCTGCAAGGTCACGCAAAATTGTCTTCAGAGCTTTGGCTAATTTCAAATAAAAATTGTTTTGGTATATAATTTTGGACCAGGCTTGAAATAGTATCCCCGCCTCCAAATAAATATAGAGACTGTCCAAAATAAGTCATTTCAGTTGCATAGGTAGGCTCTTCGACTTTTCCAATTTTAATCGGCTCTGGGTTATTGTCGAGATCTATCATAAAAATGTTATCAAAAGCTTCAAAATTCCACTGTTCTCCACCTAAAATGACTAAGTAATTGTCAATATTTACTCCTCCAGCCCCAGATAAGGCAAATGAGCCATATCCTGCATCCATGACAAGCTGCCATTCCTCATTTTTTAAATCATATCTGCTTATAATCGATTTTGGGACTCCATCTTCCCCTTCTCCAGTGGCTATATAAAAATAATAAACCTTATTTATATTCCTAATAAAGCATTTCGTATAAGCTAGCTTTGGGACTTGTTCTGATAATCCATCATCCAAAAGCACATATGAGTTATCAATAGTGTCAAACCTCCACAGCTCATTAGAATACCCTGACATTGTATGTCCTCCAAAAATATATATAAAAGAGTCAGCTTGTGCCATACAGACTCCATGCCTTTCAGTTGGGTATTTACTAGAAGAAGTAGTCACTTCTCTCCATGTATTTGCTAAAACTGTATATTCGTACATATCATTTAAATAGCCATCATCATTTATCCCTCCAAAGATGACATAAGTGTCTGCAGATGAGCAACTGCCATGCCTTGCTCTTGCAGGTGGCTTGTCACCAGTGGTAGAAAGCTTGGCCCATGTATTAGTTTCTAGCTCAAATTTCCACATATCATTCAGGCTGTATAGAAGTTACTATTTTTTGTCGCTGTTTATTCCGCCAAAAATCCATAAAGAAGTGTGGATTGTGTGCATTGAGTGCATCATTCTGGCTTCTGGGCCATGAAGTTCAGCGGAAACTAAGGTATAGGCTATAGATGAGGCAGAAAGATCAATTGAGGTAAGAGAGTTGTTTATGCCGGATGCTGAGGTGCCGCCGAAGGAATAAATTGTAGAGCCTGCTGTAGTAATAGAGCCACTATCAGTGGCGATGTCGTCTGGGTCTTCAAAATTGACTTTTTCTCATAAGCTGAGAGTTGCTATAATATATCATATTTAGTGGTTTTTATAGTAATTGGCTATTATCTTGATTTATCATTCAGAATATGCAAAATCCTATATTTTCATAGTATTAATTTCATATAATCTGGCCTAAATTAATTTTTCAAATATCAAAAATAGAATTTCCAGTCGTAAAATCCTCCCCATTATTTATAAACAAATAGTCACCTATCACACACAAAAAATGCTGAAATCTCCCATGTGGAGTTTGCCCTGAAACACTAATCTGTGTCCATTTTTCAGAATCCAAGTCAAAAACATGCAATTTTGTATCCTGCAGCTCTGTAGAAAATCTGCTTAATCCTCCTCATACATATAACTTATCCTTATAATACCCAATTCCAGCACTTTCAGTTGGCTGTGGTGGACTCCCTGCAGTTGGCTTTTTTGTTCATGTAAAATCACTCCCATTAAGACTACATAATTTTTACATATATAAGCTGTTATCTATTGCTGTAGGAGTCAGACCTCCGAAAATTGCATAGTAGTTCTTTCCTCCTCTTGAATATTCCACATGTGCTGTATATGCCCTTGGGCCTGGATCATCCCCATTTCTAGATAATTGTTGTCAGCTGTTTTCTATTAAGCTATAGCTTCAAAAATCCCCAGCAGGGCCTGCACGTGTCCTCCCTCCATATAGAAGTACTTGTTGGTTAATGTCATCATAAAACATTGCAGATGCTGCTCTTTCGTCTGGGACTGTAGATAAATAAGGCAAAATTAAGCTTCATCTCATATGTGATAAAGAAAATGAAGCGAGGTCGTTAGAATATGACCCGTCTGTAGATTGGCCTCCGAAATTAACAAGCTGGTTTTTTGAGGAATCGTAAATCATATTTCCGAGCTTTCGGCTGGGCGGAGGGACACCTGTGGAAGGGAGTAGAGAAATTTGGAGAGAAAGCCCGAGGAAGAGGAAGTTTTGAAATAAAATCAGGATATAGACCATATAGTAGTTATTTTTATTTCGTCCATATAAAATTGATTTTGATTTGGGCTAGGAGATTTTCTAGAAAAAATTAAAAACAGTGATTGTCGAGAGAGAAATGCTGAGTTTCAGCGGTAAATTATATATAATAATAATAATAATAAAAACAGTGATGATTTGGAAGAGTTAAGATTTGTAGCTTTGAAAATGAACAGATTAAAGCAAATTATAACTGTTTGAAATATTTGGTGGTAAAGAAAAATGCCACGTTCTTGATAATATCGCAAGTTTTAATTCTAATGTAATGAGAAATGCCATTTAATTACTGAATTGAAGTATTCCATTAAATAACTCTGGTATATAATTAAATTAAACCTAAAGGAATAACATTGCTCTAATAATTTTATAGCTAAAATTAAAATCAACAGCAATTTGTCTGTGCTTTATATTTAATTTAAGTTGAATTTTACCATTTTATTATATCTTTTATGTATATAAATTAAACTTTTATCTACATCAAAATGTTTTATGTTAAAAAAGCCATTGGGAACTCCTTCTCTAATTTAAGTAAAATTTTTCAAATATAAGAGAAGAATATATTATAATCATCCTGGAGCTAATTCTATTAAAGCTAAGGAGCCTGTTCCGCAAAAGATCAATTTTATAAATGAAATATAGGTTTTCAATTTAATATTTCAATTTGGTATTTTGAATAAAACAATTTATTGTCCTCTAATGAGAAAAATTTTGATCATTCTTGAAAGAACAGCAAGCAAAAATTGCTTTTTAACCTCGCTTTTAGTTTTATTCTACCGAAAAGCTATTTAATTTTCTCTGCTAAATATTAATAAGCTAACACATAAATTATTTAAAAATAATATCAAAAAAAATTATAATTTTTAATCATAATAAATACAGCCTTATTAATTATAAATATCTTGTATAATCAGTTCATTTCATGATTTTAAGAAAATTTTTAAAGTTAAGCTTCTTTCTTATACCAAAAATTTTATTTATAAATCTCAAAATTAATAATTATTATTTCATCACATTTTTCTCTTTTAATAATTATTTAATACTTTCTCACTCCCTCATCCGTGAGGAAACAAAAAATTATGTTCGCTCACAGAGGGAGGTTATAAATTTTATAGGTTTTTTTTTCAGAATTTAAAAAATCCAATTCGAATAATTTTAAAGCTAATATTAATTTATTTTGTAAAATCTAGGTTTTAAAATGTAAATTGTTTAAAAAAATAAATAGAACTAGTTAGATATCCCACTATAATAATTATCACTTATATATCAATTTTTTCCCTATAAAATATATTTTTGCATTAAAAAGTTCTTGATTTTACCAAAAATAGAATTTTTCCAATGATTTTTGTTCGCTCACAGGGGGAGTCAGTAAAGATTGACTAACAATCTTTAGCATCTGTTCTAAGTTCTTCTTAGATTTCGTACTTATCTCTATATAAATCGCATTTAGCTCTTTCGCTTTATTAGCAGCTTGCTCATATGAAACTTCTCGCTGATACACAGTATCAGTTTTGGTCCCAACCAGAAAAATCATGATATTTTCCAGCGAGCGCAACGAGGTGGGTCCTTGAATTTGATTGAATGAGCTCATTGAATTTGTATCAAAAAGCATCAAAACAGCTTGAGACACCCCAATCCATGGGGTCGCAAAGGACTGGAAATAATTATTTCCGATGAGATCTAAAAAAAAGAGCCTTATCAGTCGTCGCTTGGTTGCTGAGCACAGTGTGGTTTGGATCTCTTGTGTCATTGTTGGCTGATGTTCTTCTATGAACATGTCTTTTACAAGCCTTGCTACAAGAGCTGTCTTCCCAACTTGTGAACAGCCGATTACAGCTATAAAAAATCCTGACTTTGACTTGTCCATACGGTTATAGTTTTGTGGCACTTCTCCTGAAATTTTTATTTATTCCATTTTCTAAGATGTCATTGGATCTGCTTTGAAAACACTTTGGCAAGCTTTAAGAAGTATTAAATTCTTCTTTTCCTGCTTTTATTGCTTGAGAATTATTCTTTTTACTGCATAAATGCATTTATTTTACATAAAATCAGATCATGTAGTTGTTTTTCCTGATTTTGATAGCTCCAAGCTAAACAGAAGCTCCTCTTTCATTAAAACTACATCATTTAAGTTTCTTTTTAACTAAGTCCCCCCCCCCCCTCCGTGAGCGAACAAAAAAATTTTGTTCACTCACGGAGGGGGGTTAATTTTTTTTTTTTAAAAACAATTTATATATAAATTTTATAAAAAAAATATTTTTTTCGAAATTTAAAAAAAATCCTAATTTGCAAAAATTGGGAAGCAAATACTTATCTAAGTGCTTGGGCGATTTCTCTTTGCTCCACTTCAGCTAATGAACAAGCTTGTACTTCTCTATGAATTCCTGCAAATCTTCTTTTCAAGTTTTCTTTTGATGAAGCGTAAATCATCTTATTTTTGACTGTGGAATTATCAGGTGACCAATGAATAAAAACAATTTTCTTTGATGTAATTCCATCGTCTGCAGTATAATCAAAGTCATAGACAGCAAAGCGAGGCTCATTTTGTGGGAGGCTGTGGACAAAGTCTTGATAAGTTGATTCCAATTCTCCAACCCTCTCAACAATGACGTTGGATTGACCTTCGACCTTATAGGTGACAAACTTGATATCTTTGGTCAACTTCAAGCGGTTGTAAGCTACGACACAAGCATCATCAACGTTTAGATTAGCGTCCACCATTTTATCGCCAGATTATTATACAGAGAAAAGCTTTAATACCTGAATTAGTTTCCAAAAAAATAATCAAATTTATAGGTATAAAGATGATATTGCTTTATAAAAAATTTATATAAAAAATTCAGAGATTTTGTATCCTTAATTTAAAAATTTTGATTTTGTCAATTTAAATATAATAATAAGCTATTTATAAAGGAGCTATATTAATTAAATGATGATGACCACTGACTGACTAACTGTAATCAAAAAATTGATAAAAAATGAGATATATAGCATTAGCAAGAAAAAGCGGTCTATAGGCTAACTGAAGAAGCAATCTAAAAGAGTTTAATGGCTTAATTGAAAACTAATATGAATAATAAGATTTTTATAATGGAAAAATAAAATTTCAAGACTTAGCCTACTGCAAAGATGTTTCTATTATAATAAACAAACAAATTCATTCACTTTCTCACAAATGCAGATTATTATTAACACTATATCTATATTTGCTTTTATAATTTTAATTTAATTAAATCAATCAGATGAAAAAACACTCGAAAACAGTATAGAAAATGATAATGATCGTAAATCACAATAAAGAAATACTATAATTAAAACTCTTATTATGGATTATCTATTACACAAAATTATCAATGGCTTGCAACCACTTCGCAAATATAAAACCACAACAGCTTAGAAAGGTTTTGCCTAATTTAAATATAGGCCAGTGTGAAAGCTGCCAAGAGAAAAATTCTTGACTTTGCTTAAATTGCTATTCCCAAGGCTGTGGCCGCTATCAATTAGGACATGCTGAGAAGCACTCTCTTACTAAAAAGCATGCCATCGCGATTTCTACTGACTCTTATGACGTATGATGCTATTTGTGTGACGATTCTCTGTCAAATTTAGCAGAAACATTTGAAAGTGAAAGCAAAAAGGACCGAGCTTTAGAAATGATAGATGATATAAAAACTGTGCTAATGAATTTTAAAGCTAAATCTAACAAAAAGAAAGGGAGAGATGAAAAAATTCTGAACAAGCCACCAGTAGAAATAAAAAAAATCGTACAAGAAAAGAAAACGCTAAAGCCAGAAGCCAGAAAAGTGGATAATGACGAAGAAGAAATCAACCAAAACGAAGAAGAAACTAAAGAGCCTCCACGAGAAGTCGAAAAACCAAGAATTACGGTAAGAGGGCTCAATAACTTAGGCAATACTTGCTTTTTCAACTCAGCCTTACAATGTTTAAACGCGACAGTTCCTCTTGCAGAGTATTACCTTAATTCAATAGAAGAAAAAGAACTAGGAGGGATCAATATGATTTTTGCTCAGACCTTGAACGAAATGCGGTTTGGCCGTGGTCCATATAACCCAAGGCTCTTGCATTCATCAATAACAAAGCGTTTTGCTCAATTCCGAGGATATGGCCAACAAGATTCTCATGAGCTTCTGAGATCGCTACTTGATGCTTTATCGACTGAGTTCACAAAATTTCATCATGATCCTAATAATATTGTTGAGCAAACCTTTGGAAACAAGCTTATGAGCACTGTAAGATGCCTGAACTGTCAAACTGTGTCTAGAACTTTTGACCCAATTTTAGATCTCTCACTAGAAATCCCATTAAAAAAAGTTCCTATATCAGACGATGTTAATAATGAATTTACCTTGATCCCTCCAGAGCAGCTGCCTGAAATATTCCGAGACCAGCAGCTATATGAGCCTGTAGTTGGCCATTATCATGACCCAGATACTCTTTTAGGCTGCCTAGAAGATTTCATGTGCCGTGAAGACCTCAAAGACAACAAAAACCTCTACAAATGTGACGAATGCAAAAGGGAAACCCAAGCCACACGCACATTTTTATTATATGGAGCCCCAAAAGTCCTAGTTTTACACCTTAAGCGATTTTCCCACAAAGGCCGAGGATTCCAAAAAATCGGGACCCATATACGTTTTGGCTTTGACCTGGATATACACAAATTTGTGATTAAGCCTGGAGAAAACACCCGTTACAGCCTTTTTGGGGTCGTTGTACACTCAGGAAGTATGCTTGGCGGGCACTATATCGCTTTTGTAAAGCACAACAATGCCTGGTACCATTGTTCAGACACCCACGTTTCCCAAGTTTCCGAGACACAAATTGTAAAAGCTGAAGCTTATATTTTATTTTACAAGCAAAATTCAGAATAATTTGTAAAGTAAAATTCTTATGGTTCTTTTTTAAAATATGGTATATCCCTTACACTTTTTAGCTTGGGTTAAGATTTTTAGGTTATTCTAATATAAACTTGTCTTTTCTGCATGAAATATCCTAGGTAAAAGCTGGCATGGGCTATACTGATATAATAAAAAATGATTTCAGAATACCACATGGTTCATTACTGGTGCCATTCTTGTCGCTGTACATATTTACAAGATTCAGACTGTTCGAGCTTCCAATGTGCAAGGTGCCATTCAGAGCTCGTTGAAGAAATCCCTCAAAATGAGGCTCATCCAAGCAACTTTGTGCCTGACTTGGATGCACAAAATTTAAGATTGCACAATGAAAATGCAGGAAGAAGTGAGAGGATGATAGAAAATAGGAATATTGTTATTAATAATAGGATTCCGCTGCAGCCTGAAGTGATTTTTTATGCTGCTTTTGTGGATGAAGGCCAGAGCTTTAACGACCTTATTAATTTGATCACAAGACTAACCCAAGAAAGGCAAGGGTTGGTGCCTGCCAATGAAGCTACTATAAATTCATTGCCTGTTCTCCGAGGATCGGAGGTTTCAGGAGAATGCTCGATTTGTCAAGAATCGTTTAAGCCTAACGAACAAGCAAGAAAAATGCCTTGTGGGCATAATTTCCTTATCTTTAAAAAGTTAGCAGGCCATAAATAAATACATAAATAATTGCCTTTAACTAGATAAAAATGACCTTCTGCTGAGAACTTTTCTATAATAATTAACTTTTCCATAATTTCCACAATGGCTGCCTGGTGAGATGGCTACAAATCCGTAACTCTTGCCCGACCTGCAGGACTTCTACAGACCACCACAACTCTTCTAGTTCTTGTATTTAAGCTATTTTCATATAGAAAACTTATTAGGATAGTTCTTTGCATTTAGACATTAATGTGGCGAAGATTTAAGCTTCTATGATGTGTAATGAATTGGTAAGCTGAAATCCTTTCGGGCTGCCTCCACACCTATGGTCAAAGGAAAATTGATTTTGGCTTGGCTCAGAAAAATCAAAGTGCTTGATATTCTGGTCTCTGCTGAATAATATAATCTTATTTTTACTATAAACTAACTGAAAATAATAGGAAAAAGGATATCCAAAGCTGCAGCCCTGATAATCATAGTAGGAGTCACTATGCTTTCAAAACTACCAAAATCAGCTTCACTTGACCTTGGAGAGGATGGGCAGGAAGTTAAAGAGTCTTCTCTGGCGTCATAAAGGGAGCAGAGGATGGTGGATGCGTCGTCAATTTCTGCTTCTGTTTTAGGTTTAGAGCTAGCTTCCAGCTGCTCTTCGGTGTCCTCAGAACTTTCCTCGGTGCTTCACCTTGGAGTTTCCCATTTTCCGATCTCGTATTCAGAGCTTGGATAATTTAGTAACTCACCCATAAGTTCATGGTTTTGCAGCACCTCCTTGATGGATCCATTGAACCTTTCGTCTCCCAAGCTAAACCTGTTGTAATTCCTCAGCTTTTTCCTGAGTGTGCTGTAAAAGTGGTTCTTGATGGAGTTATCAGATCTTCCTGGCAAGTGAGAAGCGATTTCCGACCACTTGTTCCCGAGGATCCTCTGGTACTTGAAAATGGTATTTTCTTCGTCCTTGGTCCATGTGTTCTTTTTGATCCCTGGGTCGAGGTGGTTGTGCCATCTTTCCCTGCATTGTTTGCCCGTTCTGGATTTGGTGTGCTTGTCTTTTGTAGAAGCTCTTTCAGTTAGCAGCTGAGCTATGAGCGACCATCGTTTAGTTCCGAATTCGGATATGCTTAATAAGAGAAACTGAGAAATGAGGGAAAATAAAATAATTAAAATACCCCCAGTTATAGTAAAAAGGTATACCAGCTCTCGGATTATGTCATCTTCCTAAATAGTGGTTACATCTTGTGTCCATGCTCTTCGCTTACTTGGTGACATTTTCATAATAAGATATGTTAACTTGTGGGAAAATTATGAAGCTTATCTGATAAAAAATTAAATAATTTGCAGGCTAAATATTAGGAAAGTCTTCTCCATAATAAAATGATAAGCTATCTCATTATTTTTTCCCCTTACAATACCTTTATAGTATAAGTCTATTGTTTTTTATTGATACTGGCTGCCAATTGTTCTACGATTTTTTCTAATTTCAATAACTCCATAATAATGTCTAACCTTAAAAGGTCCATATATGCACTTTCAGCCAAGTCTCCGTACGAAAAATCTCTTTTAAAGGCTACTTATGATGGAGACTATGACCCGCCAAAAGAAAAACACGTCCAGGCCATAATATGAGCGCTGCAAGGACAAAACCCACAGACACCGCCTGATTCTGCTTTTATGCTATTGTCCCAACGTTTAATGATCCAAAAATGGGCAGCAGTGCTTAAAGCTCTTATTATCCTGCACCGAGCAATAGACCAAGTAGGTCCTGGATACTCAGGGAAACTTGCTGAGCTGAATATGCCGATGCAGAGTTTTAATGATCCCAGCGAAAGAGGGAGTGCTCATAATCAAGTAATTCAAGATTATTATGCATATTTTTTCGCTTAATTAAGCTTAAAAATGGGTATATTTTATATAAAAAATAGAAAAAACTGACATAAAAAACCTATTAAATATGGAATATTCATAAGATCCAAAGCTATCAACCATTCTCGTAAAGGCTCTATATTAATGTCTCATCCAGCTGACCGCACCAAAATAATAGACAGGCTTGACAGCTCAGAATTGGTCAGAGAAATCGGATACCTCCTTAACGAACTTCAAAGCTTAGTCAAATCTGGGCCAAGCTTTCAGCAGGCCATAAGAAATTATCATCTCAAAGTTACCCAAAACGCAGCCTTTCTTGTCCTCCAAGACGCGAACCCTCTCTACAGGACTTTACTAATCGCCACAGACCGAATGATAGAAAAGTTTTCTACATTTGGCGGAAAAGCAGCTGCTGCTGGTTTAGAGCACTATAAAAGGTTCGAAAACTGCCAACGGATGTTGGGGCAATTTTATGAACTTTCTCATAGTTTACCGTTTACTGGGCTTACGAGTCCTGCTTTTGTGAATCGGCCTAGAGAAATTTTTGATTCTATGAAAAGGCATGCAGAAGAACATTATGGGGATGTAGATACCCCGAGTGAAGGAAATAGTGAAAGGTCAACAGAATTGTCCTATTCACCCAAAGAGCTGGAAGAGCAAAGGAGGGCGTTAGAGGAGTATGAAAGATTGAATCAGAAAAGAAATGAGGAAAGAAATAGGGTAAGTGAGCAACAGCAGAAGGTCACGCAGCAGGAGAGCGGAAAAGGAATTGAGGAGGATTTATTTATGGATGGGTTTAGACCTCCAGAAAAAAAGAATAATCAAGGGATGTATCCGGAGATTACTTACTTACTTACTTAATTATCTGGTGTTTAAGGTGTCTAGTGCCGCAGCCCAAAAGAGCCTATGGCAAAACTGATGACGTAGGCGAGCCATCTTGGCACGGGTCAGCCCCGTCCAAGCCTTCTATCAACTCCTGCTTCACCGGCCTTGCTGCACGTCTCACCCGGCGCGTTGCCGTCGCCCTTGTCGCTCGACTCAGCTCCTGCGCGTGTTCCGCCTAAGGGTCATCCTCCCGTGGGGATGTGCTGAGAGGTAAAAGCCCGAGATCTTGAGTGGACTGAGGAGTGGTTCCTTTGGTTATCCCCAAAGTTAAACCGCTGTTGCTGTCCAGAAAGTTCGCGAGTGAAAACCTAACCCTAATAATAAAATTTCCATGAGGGAGAGAAAATTAGCAAAGCTAATTTCTCTCGAACCGAATGCCATTTTATTATTGTATCCGGAGATTACAAAGGTGGATTTAGTGATGTCGAGCTTTGGACAGCCACAGGGATCAGCAGGGATGCAAGGAATGCCTGGAATGATGCCAGGGATGCAGGGGATGCCGGGACAGATGCCGGGACAAATGCCTGGACAAATGCCTGGACAAATGCCAGGACAAATGCCAGGACAAATGCCAGGACAAATGCCAGGACAAATGCCAGGACAAATGCCAGGACAAATGCCTGGACAAATGCAAGATATGAGCCAAATGATGAACCCTATGATGAACCCTATGATGAATCCTATGATGAACCCTATGATGAACCAAATGATGTTTACAGGCATGATGAACCCCATGATGAATCCTATGATGAACCCTATGATGAACCCTATGATGAACCCCATGATGAATCCTATGATGAATCCAGGCATGCAACAGTCCTCTGATCCATTTGCTCAAATTCAGCCCACTTCTGTTCCTGAGACAAGAAATAACCCTTTTAATCGTCCACAACAATTTTCAAACATCAGCAACCCCCCTTACAACAATTCTTTTCAGCAGCCTCAACAACCTCAGCAGCCTAGATCTGCAAATCCTTTTGAAAATCCTTCAAGCTCTTATAACCCTTCATTTCCTACGAATCCTACATTCCCTGTCCAATCTTCTAATCCATTTGAACCAAATCAAGCTAAGTCAGCTTCATTTGGTACGAGACCAGTCCAATCTTCTAGAGACCCATTTGGCGATTTACTCTAAAATCTTTGAAAATTAGCATAAGTTCCTTTATAAAAGATCTCTTAAGATTATATAGTAATTAATATTCTATTTATAAATTTCAGCAGTCTTTGAAAATAATTTTACTACAATTTGAAATCTTATTATACTATTTATATATAACTCCAAAAGAACTTCTTTAAAAGAGCCTAAAAGCAGCACAATTTCATTGATTCCTCATAAAGCATAACAAATACTTTAAACTTTGCTTTAATTTCCACTTAGAAGTTCAGCTCTTTTGTCTAGCCTGCCTATTATAAATCAAGAAAAGAGCTATATTAAGCCCCTCTTTTTCAATAAGATTAAGAGTTTTAACGTCTTCCAGATTTTGATGCCTCCACACACTTTCGACTAACGCCAACCTGCTTGCCATCGAGAAATTCAGCCGCTATTTGGAACTGAGATCTTTTCTAGAAGCGGGGCTTAACTGTGATCACCAAGATTTCGACGGGTTAGAAAGACGCCCACCAGCACGGCAGCGGGCGCTATGGAGGTAAAGGTTAGCCCGAACCTCCTGCCGGCCACCTTTGGGGGGAGGCTACACCCAGGGAAAAATAATGAAACCAGAAGGAAAAGACCTGCCGTTCAAAAACCTTCAGGATAATTAATCCTTGACTGAAATGGTCTCCAGCTGACTCCCGAGAGACCCCCCATACAGCATGCTCAAGGGCAATGCTAAGGGTTCAAATTAAAAAAGGCCCGGGCCTTGTTTTAGGCTATAAAGCCATTTTAGTGCCAAAAGTGGTGCGATATCTGTAAGGACATATTTCGTCACAGCCACCATACTAATTATCTTTTTTCAATAGAAATTTTTAGATGAGTGCATTCTTATTCAAAATTATGTAAGTAAAAATAAGAAAAATTCTTAAAATTTAGATTAAAAACAGTTAAGTTTTTGAATTTTATTTCTAATTACTTCCCTATAATTCGATAAGTGACCCCTAGACTTTTTAAAAATGGGTTTAGCTCGACATATTGGTGTGTTGCTGAATAATTTTATTTTGCTATCGCTCAATTATAAATATGGAATCATTTGCAATAGTTCAGAAATCTATAAGAGCATTTTTCAACCGCAACAGGTCGAAGTTTGAAAGCCAATTAGATTAAATTAGATTAGATCATGCCGTTCGCTTTCGCAAGGGCCGGGATTTGCACCCCTAAACGCTCATCATCCCTGAGGGATCCGGCGGACACCCTTCCCCGCCGCTGCAGGCGAGGCTTCGCGCACCAGTCTTGACTTCCATGGCTCCTGGAGTCTATGGGTCGAAAATCCCAGTTTCTCGTTGGACAAATACCGTCTTCATGGTCTGAAGGTCATATTGCCCAGCAGACGTCACCGACCTTGTCCTTTCCAATGGTTGTACCGGAGGAAAAACTCTAAGTCCAGGGATTAGTACCCTGGGCCCGAGGAAACCCAGCCCGACTATACATAAAGGATTACGGCCCCTTTCCACCTAAATCTCCAACACTGGGCCGTTGCCTGCTGCTGTTGAAGAAATAGGGTCGAGAGGTCGGGTGGTCTGTCGTCACCATTTTTATGTATATTTGAAGCCAATTGGAGCAAGCAAACCCAGAAATTTTTGAAGTAGAAACAGGATTTACGAAGCCTGATGCTGAAGGCTATTTTACTAATGTGCCAATCCAAGACTCTTCTGAAATTTGGACATATTTCAACCTGCTAAACTCTATTTGTCTCAATAAGTGAAGGAGAATTTGTATGGATTTGGCAGACATTTTCTCGCTGCTTGATATGCATGATTATTGCTGAATTCCTTTGTACTTACTGATTTGAAATAAAAATCCAAAGAAAGTGACTGACCAAGTCAAACAGAAAATACAAAGAGTAGCCGATGAAAATGCGCTTTTTAGATGGTGCTTTAGTGAAGAAAATGAAGATTTTGTGCAAACATATACTCATGGAGAGCGAAGAACATACTTCTTACTGTTTATGTACTTTGTGCAATTTCATAATAAAGAAATGGAATCCTGAAAGGTTTCGAATCAAAAAGTGAGTTGAATTTTGGAACAATTCATTCAATGTATCAAATCAGAATCAATTTTGCAAAGTATGGATTTAACTTTCTTTTGCTCATTTATTCATAAATTAGCAGACTGCTATCCGAATTTTCCTCTTCCAAGTTGTGCTGATTGGATTTTAATAAATCTAAGAACAAGAGAACATTTGGAATTTGCTTTTTTGGTTTTATTTAATAAAGAAGTAAGTGAAATTGAAGGAATTAGATACGATTTAGAAGACAAGATCATTTCCTTCAATCTCGACATTTCAGATAATATACTTTCACATTATTTACTCCGATATCAAAATCCAGATTCTTTTATAAACGGGATTTTAAAAAAATATTATTTAAATAAGGAAAGCATGAAGGAAAGGATGAAGGAAAGTATGGCTCGGATATTAAAATTTTTAAGTTACTATATTAAATCTGTTAACCCTAATGACGGATTAGTGCTTTTACAAAATATACATCCAAATATACTAATAGAAGAAGAAGGCATCCTCTTTGAGAAGCCACTTAAAGCAATTGTTAACTACCAGCTCACGACTCCACATAAAAATAAAAAGTTTTTGAGCCAATATTTTAAAAGTATTATTCCAAGTAGCTACAGTCTTGCTAAATGAAATATCCATTTATTTTTGCTCTATGTTTACATGAACACAAAAAATAGGCAAAAAAGAGAATTATTGGCTATACAGTATATCAAGCAATTCATAAGAAATTTCTATGCGAGTATAAATACCAGACAATTACAAGTTGAAATGGATGCATTAATCCAATTATGCTGTGATGCGATTCCAAATTTTCGAGCTGAATTAAATGAGATAATTGATGAAATATCGCAAAATCCTAAAGTGCTTCATAAATATGCCCGCGTTTTTCTAACCTCAATTTCAATAATAGATCCTGAAACTGATGAATTTACTGAAGGATCCTCCTTAGTCAAAGATCTTTTTACGATTTACAATAATTTTTTAGACAATCCAAATATAGAATCACTTTATATATTTGAGTCAGAGTTAACAGAATTTATTGATAAAAAACTTGGCGATTTTGATTATCATAGAATTAGTTTCCAGGAATGTGAGGATACAACAATAATGATTAAAACTCTTATCAGCATCTTTAAAGAAGAAGGACTATTGAAGGTTAAATATAAATTGCATAAGTGCATTCCATAAATGAACAAATTTTTGATCGCTCTTGGAGAGGTGAGTTAGTTTAGATATCAATTTCTATGTTAATATCCAAAAAACAATTATTGAAGAGTTCATGGATTCATTTGCTTACATATCTCTGTTTAAATCATCAACTGACACAATAACTAAGCAATATCTGGTGTCACATCTCAGACGTCTATTTGATTGCAGTTTAGATGGAACAGCAAATGAAAACTATGTAAATGAGGCAAATCAAATAGCTATTAAAATGATAATGACTCCACCAGTGTGCATATCTGAATCATCATTGTGAGACCTTATGGAGATAGCTAAGTCTCCTGTGGTAGAAGAAGCGTTCCAAGCTCTTGACCTTGATGAAAACTTATATAAATTTTTAGAACAAAGCTGTGAAAACAGAATTTATTTCGCTAACGTCCCTGATAGCATTTCTGGAATAACTATTTTTGGAGGAACAATATTGATTCATCCTAAGTGAAGTGAAGATACCCCTATATCTCAGTGTGGACTAAAAGTTGTATTTTTACACGAGTTGGCTCATGCTGTTCGTAAAGAAAGCACTCCAGGCTGCTATGATATAAGCATAAAAACTCCTGATTCTAAAGGCCCTTTTTGGAAAGGACCACCAGGAGTTCCTATTGAGTTATATAAAGAAAAAAGTGAAATGCTAAGCGAAGGTGGAGTGTTGCTAGAAACAATTCTATTTGGTACATTTTTAACAAAGCTATCTGAGGATCAAATTAATTTTTTGAATTATGATGCGAATTGAAATCAACCACTCGACAAATTCAAGGATGAGCTAAGCAGTAAATATCACCAATACAGCGCAATATACCATCTAGCAAGAGGATCAAATTGTAGTGTCAATTTAGATAGAATTGGCCATGATCGCATGCAATAATAGTTGTTTTTTAGATATAAGTAAATAATCTTTTTGTAAAAGAAATAGACTCTCATTAAGATAAATGCCTCCTCTTTGATAATTGCGCATAATTAGGGAAAATTTTCGCAAAGAAATAATCTCTTATTGTTGAATTTTATATATTTCTCAAATGCTTTTGATTTTTATAAATTTTTATTGACGAATCTTCCTTTTTGAAATATAAAAAATTATCAGCTCTTAAGTGTTTTGCTTTTTTTACTTTGGGAGTACTGATTATCATGTGACCTCCAGCTTTTTAAAAATGGCTTTAGGTCGACATATTGGTGTGTTGCTGTAAAATTTTATTTTGCTATCGCTCAATTATAAATATGGAATCGTTTGTAATAGTTCAGGAATCTATAAGAACATTTTTCAGCTACAACAGCTTTGAGTTGGAAAACCTATTAAAGCAAGCAAACCCAGAAATTTTTGAAGTAGAAACAGGATGTAAGAAGCCTAATATCGAAGGCTTCTTTACTGATTTGCCCATCCAAAACTCTTCTGAAATTTGGAGATATTTCGACATGCTTAGCTCTATTTGTCTCCATGAGTGAATAAACATTCGCCTGGATTTTGCAGACATTTTCTCACTGCTCGATATAGATGAGTATTGCTGGATTCCTTTGTACTTACTGATTTGGTATCGAGATCCAAACAAAGTGACCGAACAAGTCAAACAGAAAATACAAAGAGTAGCCAATGAAAATGTGCTTTTTAAATGATGCTTTACTGAAGAAAATGAAGATTATGTGCAAATAGATACTCAAGGAGAGCGAAGAACATACTTCTTACTGTTTATGTACTTTATGCAATTTCATAAAGAAGGAATGAAATCCTGAAGGGTTTCGTATGAAAAAGTGCTTTCAATTTTGACACAATTTATTAAGAGCATTGAATCAGGCTCAGATTTGCAAAGTTTGGATGTAACTTTCTTTTACTCATTTATTAATGAATTGAAAGACTGTTATAAGGATTTTCTTCTTCCAAGTTGTGCTGAATGGATTTTGATAAACCAAAGAACAAGAGAGCATTTGGAATTGTCTTTATTGGTTTTATTTAAGAAAGAAGTAAGTGAAATTGAAGCAATTAAGTACGATTTAGAAGGCAAGATCATTTACTTCAAACTCAGCATTTCAGATAATATACTATTACGCTTTCTACGCAAAAATAAAAAAGATCCAGATTTATTTATAAAAGGAATTTTAAGCAAATATTATTTAGACAAGGAAAGTATGAAGGTAAGTATGGCTCGGATGTTAAATTTTTTAAGTTACTATATTGAATCTGATGACTCTAATCACGGATTTTTTATTTTACAAGAAATAAATCCAAAGATACTAATCGAAGCTGAAGGTATTCTTTTTGAAGGGCCACTTCAAACAATTGTTAATTACCAGCTCACGATAACACATAAAAATGAAAAGTTTTTGAGCCAATATTTTAAAAGTATTACTCCAAGTGACTACAGTCTTTCTAAATGGAATATCCATTTATTTTTGCTCTATGTTTACATGAATACAAAAAATAAGCAAAAAAGAGAATTATTGGCTATAAAGTATATGAAGCAATTCATAAAGATTTTTCATGTGAATATAAATACCTGAGAAATAGCAGGTGAAATGGCAAAATTAGTCCGGTTATGCTATGATGCTATTCCAAATTTGAAAACTGAATTAAATGAAATAATTCATGAGATATCACAAAATCTTGAAGAGCTACCTGAAGATGTCTTCTATTTTGTATCCAAAATTTCAAAGATGCGTCCTGAAAGTAATGAATTTATTGAAGGATCCTCCTTAGTCAAAGATCTTTTTACGATTTACAATAGGTTTTTGGACAATCCAAATTTAGATTCATTGTCTTTTTTGGAGTTAGAATCAAGTGAATTTATTGAAAAAATCCTTGGAAACTTCAACTATCATACAATTAATTTCCAGGAATGTGCGGATACAACAATAATGATTAAAACTCTTATCAGCATCTTTAAAGAAGAAGGACTATTGAAGGTTAAATATAAATTGCTTAATTCAGATATCAATTTCTATGTTAATATCCAAAAGAAAATTATTGAAGAGTTCATGAATTCATTTGCTTACATATCTCTGCTAAAATCATCAACTGACACATTAATTAAGCAATATCTGGTATCACATTTCAGACGTTTATTTGATTGCAGTTTAGATGGAACAGCAAATGAAAACTATGTAAATGAGGCAAATCAAATAGCAATTAAAATGAAAATGACTCCTCCAGTGCTCATACCTGAACCTTCATTGTCTAAACTTATGAATATAGCTAGCTCTCCTGTAGTAAAAGAAGCGTTCAAAACTCTTGGCCTTGATCAAAACCTACGCAATTATTTAAGGCAAGACTATAAAAACAGAATTTATTTCGCTAGCGTCCCTGAAAGTATTTCTGGAATAACTATTTTTGGCGGAACAATATTGATTCATCCTAAGTGAAGTGAAAATACCCCTATATCTCAGTGTGGACTAAAAGTTGTATTTTTACACGAATTGGCTCATGCTGTTCGTAAAGAAAACACTCCTGGCTGCTATGATATAGGCGTAAGAACTCCTGAGTCTAAAGGCCCTATTTGGATAGGAGCTCCAGGGGCTCTTATTGAGTTATATAAAGAAGATAGTGAAATGTTAAGCGAAGGTGGAGTTTGGCTAGAAACAGTTCTATTTGGTGCATTTTTAAAAAAGTTGTCTGCCGAGCAAATTAAATTTTTAAACTGTGATGCAAATTGAAATCAAAAACTCAGTAATTTCAAGGAAGAGCTAAACAGTAAATATCACCAATATGATGGAGGATTAAATTTGGCGAGAGGATTAAATTGCAGTATCAATTTAGAAAGAATTGGTCATGATCGAATGTAATTAATAGTTGATTTAATTAGTTATAATTAAAATCCTAGCTTTAGATTCGGCAGTCTTCAATATATAAGTTGCGAAAATAATTCACCTCAATGTGCAAATTCTACGTAATATTTATTATACTTATATAAATTTTTTGAATTTCGTTGAATCCCCCTATAAAATTTTATTTGGCTATTTCACAGAAAGAATCATAAAAATCTCATTTAATATATTGGAGTCTCAGAAGTTAAAATATTAGTATTCATAATCTTTAAATGCTTTGATTAAAAATATAAAATAGAAAATGAAGGAGTTTTGCAGAAACTGTCTTATTTGGTGCATTTTTTAGCAAAGCTATCTGATAAAAACTAAAATTTATGATCTTTTAAGCGAATTTAAATCAATATTTTATTACTTCAAGGATAAGCTAAATTATCACAATGATGGTGGAGTACAATTTAGCAAGAGAATTGAACTGTAATATCGATTTGTATTATATGTAATTAATATTCGATTTAATATTCTATAAATTTAAATAGAGCTATTCTTGCTTATTACACGAAAAATCTAATTTAATAGTATATAAGCTAAGTCTACTGTATATTTCCTATTAAATTATTCTCTTTATCTAGCAATAGTTGAATCATTTCCATTTATTATGTTAAGATCTCTCGAAGAGTATTTGGGCGAAATCAGCGCAGCCTTGGACTCCGCTTTGAACATCAGGAACTTCCCATCACAGCATGAAGAAAGACACAACAAGCCAGAAGTCGAAACTCGAAAATCTAAAGAACTTTTATTACCCCCGATCGTCCTGACGAGATCCAAATATGAAGAAACCCTGATAGAGCCTTCAATAAACTCCACAAGAATCTCTCTGAGGTTTAAAAAAGTGGATGACCTTGATAGGCTGCTTTCTTCAATGTTCATGAAGTTTTTAGCCCTGAGGGCAGAACAATTTTTAATTATGAGAAGAGTCCCTATAGAAGGGTATGATATCAGTTTCTTAATCATTCATACCCACATGGAGCAGCTTTATAGAGAAAAGCTAATTGAGTTTATCGTCACTTTTTTGAAAGAAATCGAAAAAGAAATCAATGAAATGAAATTGTCAGTGAACTCCAGGCTGAGAATGGCAGCAACGCAGTTCGTAGCGAACATCGTGAGATAGGCTTTATAATTAACTAGTTTAATATATTTTTGCAATAAGAATAATATATGGTCATCAAAGGCGTGGTTTTTGATGTCGGGCAGACTCTATCTAATCAGCTAGACAAAGAAATGCTTTTTGAGCGTTGCAAAGTGTATTATGGGTACGTCTATGACCAATTAGTAGCCCGGAATCTTCAAGACCGCTTCCCCTGCCTCAGCAGCTATACACGTGAGGAATATGTTAATGATCTCAACACCTTAAATATCGGAGTGCGAAAACAAAAAAACATATCGACTGAGGTATACACTGAATATCGTATGTCAGAGCAAGCTATACAAGTTTTGGTTGACAGACAAAATACAGCTGCAGGAACAAGTGAAAATAGGGAAATTTATTATGATCTTTTACCTGTTTTTGATGAAATTTTTTCAGGTCGTGAAGCGATCCAGCAAGGGATTTATGAGCTGTGGCCTGATACTTTAGATACTTTAAGAGAGCTGAAAAGGCTTGGCTATCAAATTGCATTAGCTTCTAACTCAGCTCACCCTGTAAAGCACGAACAGATGCTTGAGCAGCTTGGCATTACCCCATTTATAGACGTACTAGTCGTTTCTGCATATGTCGGCGTTCGCAAGCCTAACCCAAAAATGCTAGAAATTATCCTTGAAAGGATGAATTTAACTAAAGAAGAAGCCGTCATTGTAGGCGACTTATTAGACCGCGACGTTTTGATGGGAAATTTACTCGGGGTCACCTCAATATGAATTAATGCTATTCCATACAGCCTTGACCAAAACTTAAAAAGGATCAGAGAAGCCAACCCTCAATATATGCCAAAAGCTGGGATAGTCTGTTTATCGCAGCTGATCCCTACCATAAATTACTTGAATAATGAAACTCCTGAGTCAAACCAGGTCAAAGTCGGCTATTATTTCCCACATTTACGAAAAAAATTAGAAACTGGTAAACAAGGCGCTTTTGTGTCAAATTCCAAAGTTTTTTATATGCCGATTGAACTAAGAGCGCCTATTGAGAGCTTAGGGAATTTTGATGTTATTGTCCATAAGGTCACTGATATGATGCTGTCTGGAAAGCCAGAAGACCAAGAAGGGCTTGACAATTTGCGAGCTTACTTAGAAAGCCACCCAAATGTCTTGCTATTAGACCCCCTTGAAGGGCTCCGAATCACCAATTCTCGAAGAGAATTTCTTAGCCAGTTTAACCCTATTCTAATAGAAAGCCAAAATATCACAGTACGAGCTCCAGAGCTGCTGACCCAAGAAAACATAAAATTCCCATGTATTGTGAAAACCAATGTGGCCTGCCAAGTTAAAGGAAGCCATAGCATGGCTCTAGTAAAAAATCAAGAAGGCCTAAAAGATGCATTCAAATTTATATACGGAGACATTGTAATATCTGAATGGGTCAGTCATTTAGGAGGAGTTTATAAGGTTTATGTGCTAGGAGACGAGTTCCAGGTGACTCCTAAAGATTCATTTGCGCTGGATGAAAATGATTTTATTTTGTTTGATAGTGCTAAAGAGTTGCCGAGTGGGCTTAGAATGCTGCCTCCTGTGCAAGAGATAAATGAGGTAGTTGTGGAGGAAACTAATAGGCATTTGAAAGAATTTACAGGACTAGGGATGCTAAGCTATGACCTTTTGATTGAAGAGGGGACTGGGGATTATGTGATAGTTGACTTGAACTATTTCCCTGGATATTATAGTATTTTGGCTATTTTCTCTTGTGATGGAATAATAAAAGTATTTTTTTATGAATCCAAAGCTTATCTGTTAAGTTTTAAATGCTGTAATAGAAGAAAAATAGCCAATAGACTATATACCTTCCCAGACTACAAAGAAGCGATGAATAGATACATTCTTTCAAGCGTTAATAAATTTAGGGAAAATTAACTAAATTTTTATAACTTATAATTTCTGCCTAGCTCTTTAAAAGGTAATTTTTTTATTTAATAAAATAAGAAAACTTGACTAAAGTCATTAGACAAATTTATATGATTAAAAATTATTAAATAGAGAAAGTAAGGATAAGGCGGGTATACGTAGACTACCTTACTTCTCCTGTAAATTGACACAAATTATTGGTAAAATTTCCATTTTTCGGGTATTAAACCTCGTTTTAAATTGAATAAATTTTTTTGAAAAAGGAAAATTTTATCGCTGAAAGAAGTACTAATTTTTATAAAATTAGCATGACCTTAATGAAAAAGGATCAAGTAGAATATTATTTTAAACAGTTTCAGGATGAATTGATTTAAATTAATTCTTCATAAAATAAATTAAAATTCAAAAACATTGTATTTAATTTATTTTTTTTTAGAATTTATTTAAAAAAATTCCGCTTTCAATTGGAATAGGATTTTTTATTCGAATTTAAAGGTGGGGAATTAGAATTGGAAATATATCTTGGATCATAGTACTCTGCTGATTGTGGCTGATAAGTAGCTCTTTCATCCTGATAAACTGGCACTTGTGAAGCATCGTTGCTATATTGATAAACTTGAGGTCTCTCCTCGACATATTGTGGCGGCCTTTCTTCCACATATTTTGGAGCGTATTCTTGGGACCTTTCTTTAATATATTGAGACCCTTGAGCTCTTTCTTCAATATATTGTGGAGGAGGGTAACTTTCTGGGCTATAGCTAGCTTTATATTCATTTTGAAATACCTGAGGCTGGTACAATGGCCTTGCTTCAGCATAATAAGGTGCAGGAGGTGGGGAATCCCTGAAAAAATGCTGCTTAGGAGCTTCAAAAACTCTTGGCGCCAGCATTGGCTGATATTCACTATTGTTTTCATAGCCTGAAGAGGGCACTTCTACCCTTTTATAGCTGTTTTCTTGTGGGATTTCTAGATTTTGCTTTGCAGTTTCATAGCTTTTCTCTTTCTTTTGCATTTCTAAATTCTCATTCGTTTCAATCAGCTGAGGGTTTCTTATCTCTCTCCTTGTGTCGACTCTTAAAGGCTTAGTGCTCTGCACAAACTGTGGATTCACCCCAATTGGAATTTCTTTTAACCTTTCTTTTTCCTGCTGTTGGGCTACTTCTAGCCTTTTCTGGGTATTTGGAGTGATTACTTGTAAAAATTCTGTTGAGTCTTCTTCATCAGTTAAATCACTTTGAACGAATCTGCATTCACAGTTCATAACGCCTGGGGAGCTTTCTTTTGTCTCCAGAAAGCTTACAGATACATCATAAAACTCATGGGAATTTCGAATTTCATAGCCATCTCCCACTTCGTCATGGACTAAATAAAGGTGAGGGTGTCATGGATCTCGCTTTGGGATAGGCTTGACATCTTGTGAATGGACAGTTGCTGAAAGATATTTAAAAGAGCATACACAAGGAATCAAGAGGAGGATTGAAAAATATTTCATATATAATAAACGGCTATATAAAAATTTAGTTGAGGAAACACTCAGTTTTGATAGAAAATTGAGATTTTCTGATTATTTAAAATTTTAAAATGGATTCAGACTGTTTTCTTACGAATTTATCCGGTTTAAAAAATAATGAATTACATTAGTCAAGATTCCTGATCTTTTTCCCATCCTGCCAAATTGCTCTCCTGGTCTCTCCATTCGGAAAAATATGCATTCCTTCTCCATGCTGTTTTCCGTTCCTCCACTCCCCATCATACTTTTTCCCATCCGCCCAGGTATAAACCCCTCTTCCGTGTTTTTTGTCAAACCTATACTCTCCTTCATACCTTCTGCCATCCCTCCACTGATAAATCCCATACCCATGCATATTATTATTTTGTCATTCCCCTTCATACCTCCTCCCATCCAGCCATGTATATATTCCTCTCCCACTAATTTTATTGTCAACCCACTGTCCTACGTATTTACTTCCGTCATTTCAGACGTACATCCCAAAACCATGCTTTTTTCCAGCCTTGTAGAAGCCTTCATAGCGACTTGTGTCCATCCAGACTTCAATTCCGTAGCCTTCTTGCAGATCGTTTTTTCAGTCTCCTTCGTATCTAGCGCCGTTTAAATGGAAATAGACGCCTTTGCCGTTAGCTTTTTCGTCTTGCCAATTGCCTTCGAAAATGTCGCCGTCAACATGTCAAAATTTGCCATGGCCATTTGCTTTGTTATTTTTCCATTGGCCTTCGTACTTTGCGTCGTCAGGCCATTTTTGGCTGCCATAGCCATCTCTGTTGGTGCCTTTTCATTGGCCAATGTATACAGCACCACTTTTATAAGTGTAAGGAAGCCGCTCTTCACGTTCATTGGTATTGAATTTAAGTTTTGAAGTCTCTTTAGCTTCTAAAGGAGAAAAATGAGATTTTCTAGCTCCCTATAATTGTAAAAATTCTGCTTTTTGGGTTTTTTTTTAATATATTATAAATAATAGAAAAAATTCTATTTAATTTCGATGGCTTGCCTTAAAACCTAAATTTTAATTTTTCACTGTAAAAATCCTCAAAAGTGAATATTCGCACAAGAAGAAAAGGACTAAGAGATTTACTGCCTTTCAAGTGTGTATAAAGTTTACGAGTTTGGTAGCCTCTTCATAAAGCTTGGAGTTTTATTATCTGCTGGGTGTATTGCGAAAAATTATGATTTTTCAATGAGGATTTAGAAGAAGATTTTGACAGGTTTTTGGAAATTGGGGAAAAACTGTCTTCCGCAGTTGCTTCTTGGCGTTGGGGGTCTTCTTTGAGGTCGAGCTCGACGTTAAGCTCATTTTCTTTTTTGTTGCAGGTGCAGTTTGAACAATTTACTTGTCCCATTTATATTCATAAATGATTAGATATGATAATAAACTAGTTTAAACAAGCCAAAATCAGAATTATCTTCTGCCTTTAGGCCCTTTGCCTTTTAGAAGACTTGTCAAAGGTGTCACGCCCAGCACATTTCCAAGCTGCGCGCTCGGAGGTTTTTTATTCTGTTCCCTCTCACTTTTCCCAAAAACTGTGTCTAGGTTGACAGAAGTCAGCTTTATTCCAGCTAATTTATTTATATTCTGTGGGGCAAGATGGACTAATGGTGATGGCTTTACATCTTGAACGTTATCAATTTTTTCTTTTTCGTCTGGAGTCACATCTTGGCCATCTAAAAACATGAGCTGGGGGATTCTTTTGATTATGCTGAATTAAATTGAATTATTTTTTTTATTAAAAAATCATTATTAAGGCAAATCCAGGGCAATTTAGTATACGCTGATCCTGTATGGAGTTTTCCTGGAAATTGGGTTATTTGAAATTCCAAGCTCCATTAAGTTATTCAGGTCTCCTAGCTTATCAAGTTCTAAATAGTCTTGAATTCTATTAGAAGCGATCTGTAAACACTGCAGTTTGGCTAGATGCCCAAGATTTGATAAACTTCGGATCCTATTTTCATCAAGTCTTAGAAATCTTAAATTTGGCTGATTTGCTAATGAATTGAAATCTATTTGTTTTATATTATTTGCAGCCAAATCCAATTCTCTTAAATTAATCAGATTTTCCAAGTACTCAATATTTTCTATCTGATTATTAGAGCACACCAGCACTCTTAGTAGTGAGAGCTTTCCAAACTGCAGCCCATATAAGCTTTCTAAGCTATTATACGACAAATCTAGCGCTTCTAAATTCGGTAGCGCAGAAATCCCTTTAGCATCGTTACAGCTTAAAGACTCGATTTTATTTTTGCATAGCTGCAGCTTAGCAAGCCTCGGCATAAACCCAAAGCACCTTAAAGATACTAAATGGTTATCCGTCAAATTGAGTTCTACAAGGTTAGGGAATAATTCTTGGTTAAACACATTGTCAAAAGATTTCAGTTTTGCTGACGATAAATCTAATACTCTTATATCAAACTGATGAATCCCATTTAAGCGGCTCTGTAATATATCTTCACTTAGTTTTCCGCCGTATGACTCTTTAGCGTAGTGCTGCTCTGAACTTTCTACCCCAACCCCATCTAACACCTTAAGCTTTTTCAGGTTAAAAATCATATAAAGTCGGGAATTCTGCTCTTTAGAAAGCGGGTTGCCGTATATATCTAAAATCATAAGTTTTGGCAGCCCTTTTAGCAGCAGAATTTCTTTTAGGTTAGAAAGTTTGTTATTTCATATATAAAGCTCCATAATCCCTTGTAAATCTTCAACACCTGCCAGTGACTCAATTAAATTGTCCTCGAGCGAAAGCTGTGTGAGGCATTTTGAGTCCTTTAAATTCTCAATTTTACTGATAAAATTTCTGCCTAGATTAAGCTTTTTCAGATACACTAGACTTTGTAAGTTTTCTATTATAGAAATCATGTTATTTTCTAAACACAGCTCTTCTAGCAGTATACATCTATTGAGCCCTGCGATTTCTTTTATCATATTTCCTGCACAGGAAAGTACTTTTAGGTTGTTAAATATTTCGACGCCTTGCAAAGTTGTTAATTTTTGGTTGTTTAGGATTAATTTTTCTTGTGACATAATCCAATCTGTTTTTGGCTTAGAAAATATATCAATTTCAAAGCTGGATTGAGACTTCACCATATCCAGGGTAATTGAGATTGTGCTTTGGCTGCTGAATTCTTCTTTTTCGTCTGAAGGAATTTTTTCTCAGTCCAGCATAGCCAGTTTTTTTGATGATATTAGAATAAGCTGTCTGTATCTTGTATGAGAAGCTATAGGGTTTCCAATCATTGACAGTTTTAATATACGCTGCTTTTTTATATAGACTAAAAATTCTTTTATTATAAGAAATTCATTAGTAATCCTTATAATTATAATAAAAGAGTATAGTTCTTTTACATGGTTTAGCTTGAATAAATTTCTTATATCAGCAATATTGTTGTGAGAAATATGCAGTGCTTCAAGAGAGACCAGTCCTTCTACATAGTCAAGCCAGGTAATTAAATTGTGGCTTAAATCAAGCTTTCTTAGGTTATAGCAGCCTTTTAAGTCTTCTATTGACTCAACACAGTTAAAACTCAAGCAAAGATGTTCTAGGTTTTCTGCCGCTTTTATTGCTGATAAATTACTGATATTATTGCACGATAAATTTAGACTAGTGATATTCAAAATATTCAGCTCTTTTGATGCTTTATACAATGCCTGCTCAGTTATTTCTGCAATTGTAGACCTTTTAGGCAGTTTTGGGTCGATTTTTATATGTTTGATTTCATGGTCTGTCTTGCAGAGATCTATAAATGCAGATAAAGATAAGGTGAAAGAGCTTAGCTCAGATTTTTCAAGTTCTTCAGTTTCTAAGCCTTCTGGGATTTCTTTTAGGCTTAGATTTCCTCCTACATATTCAAACTCTACTAGGTATTCTGGTAATACCAATGTATTGTCAAATATAAACCAAAGCTTGATTTTTGGGTCATCTTCTCGGGTTCTGTGTACTGCTCAGCACTTTCCTTCTGGTCTATGCCTAGTAAAAATACCTTATTATAAGCTTATAGTATTGATTTTCTATACTTATTATAAAAAAGGCCTTTTATTGTATATTCAAAGCAATTATTTTTCAAATAAGCATAACAGGCAACTGGTGCCAGGCTTCTGCTACTGTCATTTTGCTCCTATACGTAGAAACCTTGCTTTCTTCTACTCCATCCCCAATAAACACTTTACATATCAGCAGCTGCCCTGAAGACTGAAAAATCCTATCTGTCTCTATATCACAGCTTCTCAGCCTTGACAGCTCAGCAGTCTGCACTGAATTTACTAGCGGGATGCACCCTGGGAGGTTTATATCTCTATACTCATCAGGAGTTCTAAACCCTTCTTCCATAACCCTATGGATTTCTGACGGTAAATTTGTGTCAATCCCATAAAATAAGTACTCTAAACTCCGCTTATAGGTAGAGCTTGACGTGTCAGTGACCTGGTCCAGCTTCTCTTCAAAGCGATTTCTCAAGAATCGGTTGTGGATCCTCGTAACTTTGGTGACTTTTACTTGTGGTAGCCCTTTATAACGGGATAACAATAAATCCACGCAGCTTGTGTATCAGTTATCGGCAGGTTTGCCTTCTTCAAACCTAATATTCCCACCTGTGTCTAGCTCTGTGATAAGCCGATTTATGTTTTCTTTGCACATTCTTTCTACTTTGTGCTGAAGTAAATGGCAGATATTGTCAACATTTTTAATGTTTTTATATTCCCTGGATATTTCTTTTTGCAGAGCTTGGGTCTTTTTTTGGAGTTTGGGGATTATTACACTTATAGGCTCAGAGTCTAAAGCATTTGCGGGATTATAGATATACAATTCTCCAATGCTTTCTTTAGGGTTCATCCTATTTTCGCACTCGCTTTCAGTTAATTTGAGTTCTTTTTCGAGTGGTAGAAGATCATCAAATAAAAACTGCTGGTATTTCTGTGCTAAATTTGTAAGTGCAATTTTTATATTTGAAGCTGTCCTTTTGATTGTTTTTATCCTCATATTATAATACATCTGTTTCTTCAAAAAAGTAGCCTCTGCGTAGCTTCTGGCCTCGTCTGTGATACTATAAGTATCCAATTTCTTTACTTTTGGGAACTGAAAAATCATAAACGTCTGATAATTGCACAAATTACAGACTGGATTTTCAGTAAAATGAGGGTCATTTAGAGTCAAAATGTCAAGGGCTGGCAGACTTTTTAAGTTCAGGACGTCTTTAAAGCTCCCAATTAAGTTTCCTGACAGGTTAAGATCATAAAGTTTCTTTAGATTTGTCAATGTTGAGCCGATTTTGACGATTTTGTTTTTGGCGACTCAAAGCTGCTTTAATGATTTAAGCCGCCATAGTCCGTCCAAGCTGTCTATTTTGTTTTCATTAAGCCAGAGGACTTCTAGGTTTTCACAGTTCTCGAGGCCTTCTATAATTTCGATTTTGTTATTAGAGATATGCAACCTTTTTAGGTTGACTGAAAATTCTAATCCTTCTATTTTCGAAATAAAATTTTGGTCAAGCCAGACTTCTTCTAGGAACTGCATGTGATTAAGCCCTTCTATTTTTTCAATCATTAAAGCGACCAAAGTCAAGCTTCGAATATTTTCAAAGGAACTTAAAAAGCTCATATTGTCGAGGACTTCTAAAGAAATTTCAATTTTGGTCACACTTGTTTTTTCTATGATTTGTTCAGCTTCTAAGCCACCTCATCTGCCTAAATTTTGTAAAATTTCGTCTTCAGACATTAAGCTCTTTTTTGACTTTTTACCTGAATCCATTTATGAATTAGTAATTATCCTTTGCTCCAATCTATAAAATGAGCTAAAGAATTTGGAATAGTCTTATTTTTTGAAAATTAACACTCTGTGAGCACTATTTTTTAATAAAAATATTAATATATAAATAATAATGATAGCAAATTTTATTTAAATTTTTACCTAAAACATAGATTTTATGCATCTTTATTTTATTAATTTTAATTTTCGAAAACAAATCAAATTAACTATATAAGCTAATTTTCTTGCTCAAGAGGAAAGAGTTAGTTTTAAGGCTTTTAATAAAGTTTTTTTATATATATAAAATTTAAATTTAGCTTAATATAGGATAAATTAGGATTAAGGTCCGCACTTAACAAAACACCAATTTTTCCATACCTTCGACTTGTCTTCTGGCTGGTAAAAGAAAGAGTCATAGTACACATTTCGCCTTATAAACCCTCCAATAATGTGCATGCAGGCCCATAAGATCACGACAACTATTGCATATGCTTCTCCTTCAGTTTGAAGCTGCCCAATTTTGCAGTCTCCGCTAGCTGTGTCATTATGCATTGCTTGCTCACAGTTTTTAAGGCCAAATACAAGCAGAATTTCGACGAGAACTAGAATTAAAGCTGCATAATGAGCCAAAACTATGAGATAAGGGAAACATTTGGACAATTTGCCTCCGCACCTTTGGCATCACCCGAGTTTTGCAAATTTCGCGATGTCTAGGTTTGAAAAATAATATAAAAATAAGATAAGAATAAAGAGTAAGCCAATTTCTGAGATATAGATAAAAGCTAAAACTATTGCGATTGCGGTATAGCTCGTTGATGTATCGGTAACGTTTGTAGTTGCCAAAAATCTGTGATTTTCGTCAAAATAGGTAAGGTTGACAGTATCTGCATAATTATAATCGGTTGAGCTGACATCAGCTAGGAAAATTGATTTTTCCTTACTCTCCACTGCATAAATTCCTTTTGGAAAAACTCTCTGTGAGCGATCAAAAATTAATTATAAAAATATTTTAATAACCATTACAATAGATCTCTCACTAGTTTTACTTTCCAATTGAGATTTTTTTATATTTCGGAAAAATTAACCCCCTTTTTAGAGAGCAAAGTTTTTACTAAATCACGAGATGGAAGATTTAGAAAAATCAATATCTGTATTATTTCCATTTCCTGATTCTAACTCCTCACCCTCTTTAAAAAGAGCAAAAGCATTAGAAAATTTATATTTTTGGTCTATTTTTTGGGGGATAAACCATTCATTGCAAGCAAGTAAAAATTTTTTAATAAAAATATATATTGTGTATTGGCCCTTTTTGGACACAAGTGTACGGGTCATATTGATGACTAGTTCTATATTTCCCAAGTCTGGAATACGGAGCTGGCCATCAGTATGTCCCTTGCACTTGTACCTAAAAAGAGTATGCACAATATAATATATAAGTAAGATTTTACAAATTTATTAAACCTTTCCAATCCTTGCAAATTTGACTATTTAAATTTCATACCATTATATATAATTTTTTTTGCTTGCTCATAAGGGAGTAAGAGCCTTCTTGTAGGGCAGCTCTCAACCTGCTTTTTTCCATAGCATTTATCATCTGCAAATTTTGAGGCAAAGTAAAAAGAGTATGCCATCAAGAATACAAATAGAAGGAATTGAATCTGATAATACCACTGAACCCCTGTGCATCTACCCATTTTTAAGTAAAATTATTTATGAACTAACGTATATTAATATAGCATCGTCAGCTTTTTATGAGACTTTTTCAAGTCGTTTAGCTGTTCTTGAATATTTTTTTCAAGGTCAGAAATTTCATGCATATACCCATTAATGTCAACGTCAGCCAAGGTCGGATGAATAAGGGAATATTTATTATGATTCTTTATGCTTGTATCATTGACAGCATGTTTACGAGAAGCAAACTTTTTAAGTCTTCCATGCACTTTTTTTATATCTTTTGTATATAAATGAGGGTGTTTATTGAATATTTAGAAATATATGATATTTATATGGTAAGATTATATGTCTGGCAATGGGCTCTGTTTTTCTTGAAATTCATTATTAGGTGTTACATCATTTTTTGGAACTGGGCTGGCATCTCTTATAATTTCAAGGCACTTTTCTGCTTTGGGCGAATAAAACCCTATATCTTTTTTATCAAAAGATGATTGGATATTATAAAACCCTACCGCTGGAAGCTGGACTCTTTTAGGAGACGTCAAGCGGTACACTTTTTGGTATTTTTTTCTGTTTTTTTCTGGATTTCCGAGCTCTTCGATACTTTCTAGTGGTTTTTTCCCAGATTTTGGGGATGATTGGTCGATATTTATTTCGGATTTTGAGCCTTTAATTATATTGACAATGCTAGGCAGAGAAGTCTCAGATTTGGAAGGAAGGATTTTCCCACTGGAATCTCGTTCAGATATGAACGGAAGAAAGGATTTAGAAGCTTGAGGACTTAAAGGGGAGCTGAGGGACTGGGATACCAAGTTTTGGGTGAGCCTGGTGGAATAGCTAATTTTGGTAGGTTTTTCGATGATCTCACGGATCCTTTTACTTGTAAGCACTGGTAGGCTGTTTTTTTGTATAAGATACTCGTTCATTATTAATTCTTATCTAATAAAAAATATGCAGATTAAGACTGGACAAAGCGATTTTTAGCAAATAAACATAAGGATGCTGAGTTAGGATTAAAGGGATTATTACTTATAAATCTATTCTTTTGTATTGGGTTTTACTAGTGAAAACTTCAATATAATCATCATAAGTCTTGCCATCCTTATAGACTCTCAACTCATCACTATCTTCTAAAAAGTAAATTATAGAAGGGGTGCTTTGAATATTATATATAAGTTTAGTAATTTAACAATTATTTATATTATTATTAAAAAATTATTTATCATCTATAATTCTATATATTTTTTCACATACTCTTTGTTGCTTGGATTTGTAATATCAATTTTTCCTAGCCTGACCGGAGTTTTATCGTTCATAAATTTCTTCGCAGCTTCTGAATAGTGAGTTAAAAATTCTTTGATTTTCTTATTGACTGGGGAATAAAATGCTAATACTCTGGTCTCATTTCTGAATTTCGCTTGAAAATCATCAATGCTTGGCCCCATTAGATCATAAACCTCTTTCTCTTTAATAAAGCTATAAGTCAATACTAGTAATCCTAGAATTACTAGAAACTTCATTTTTATTTATTTAAATTTCTCCTTATTCCCACTAATCTAAGAGCATAAAAAAATTTCTTCACTTCAGAAGGTTCTATTATAAGTTTTTTCGATATGAAAATGTTAATTAATTTGTAAAGCTTATGTTTAAAATTTAACAGAATTTGCTAGAGATTTCATTTTAATAATTAGCATTTGTATATTAAAATATTTTTTCATAAAAACCTTTATATTAAAAAAATTATGTTCACTCATAGGGGGTGGGTTTTATCCAATAAATAAGGTGGAGTTATATGATAATTTTTATTTTTAGGATTTAGAACTATAGTCTCATTTTAAAATAAAATACATGACTCGCTTGACTCGTTTTTTAATGAAGTCTCCTTGACTTCATCTCTCAGCTTTTTCGTTATATTTTTGACTGTCTCAGAGCCAACTCCTTCAATTTTTTCTCTTTTCCTCAATTCCCTTAAAATCCCTCTATTCAAAATTTGAGGAAGTCCAGCTCTCGGGGTGTTATCGTCACGGGTAGGAATTTCACAAAACGGGCTTACATTAATATCATTTAGCCCCGGCATTAGATTTCTCATAATAAAGTTATCTCTTTCAATGCTTTCACTTGGATTAAGTGTAGGACTTTCGCTAAAGTTCATTTGAGGACTATCACTTTGTGCGCCCATTGAACCTTTTCTCCTAGTTCTTTTTACTCTATGCAGTACAATTAAACTAGGTGACGAATCGCCGCTGGAGTTTCTATACTTTTTAAAAGCAAATATTCCCAATTTTTATATAAAAATGTCAAACCCTCTATTTTCCTATATAGTATATTTTTTTCCTTTCTATCGTTATCTTTGATTCTTTCCAATTTGGTAATAGACATAGACCTTCTTGGCTTTACTTTTATCATAACGTCGTCATCTGGGGCAATGGTTTTCGTTTTGACGCTTCTTCTCCTTGCTTTTCTTACTGATGAAGGTATTGAATCAAGACTGCTATCTTCTTCAAAATTGTCGCCAAATGACTTATTTTTCTGATTTTTTCGCTTTCTCTTGCCAGATACTTCTGAAAATGGGAGCCATTCTAAATACCCTGTCATATAATCTCTTGTAGCTGCATTAGAAAGTAAAGACTTTAAATACCTATAGTCAGGTTTTTCTTCAAATTTTAGTCCTCGGGAATAGTTCAAAAATTTCTCAAATTCTGGTGGGCAGCCATTGCAGAGCGTCGTGGGGCTTATTTTTGCTTTAAGGGCGTAAATAGACTGCCATTTCTCTGAATTCTCAAATTTATTTTGGTTCCATGGTAGACTCCCTTTTACCATATATACTAGCATATATGACAAAGACTCTAAATCGTCTCTTCTTGAACACTGAAAACCTAAATGAAGATTAAGGGAAGCAAAACTGGGACTGCCGATCCTATTGCAGTGGCCACGAAACGGTATATGGGAGTTCCCATAAAAATACTTGCAGGAGAGTCCGAAATCGCAAACATAAATGTCTTTCTTATTCATAGAAAGCAAAAATTGAGAAGGCTTTACGTCTCTATGAATATACCCGCGGCTATGTATATACTCAAGCCTGTCCAAAACTTGGTTCCCAACGGTTACAGCTGTATTTAGCTCAAGCTTTTTTCCTCTCTCTTCTTTTAGCGTGTTTATATTTGGCCCAAGGAGCTCTGTGATCATATAGCTCAAATCTGCGTATTTTCCTGCTGTATACAGCTTGGGAATTCCGTCTCCCCCTTGCAGGTCTAGAAGAATTTTCGATTCCAATAGAGTTTGGTTTCGTTTTTTTACGTCAATTTTTATGGCGTATTCTTGACTGGTTTTTAGGTCAGTCGCTCTATAGACATTACCAAAACCACCTGAACCTATTAGTTCAGTAATATGATATCGGTCCAAGAAGATTTCATTAATTTGCATGATAATTATTATAAGATGGGATATCGCCAATAATTAATCTGTAGTAGGTTTGGATATCTATAAAATAAAGAATTTATTGAGGGTGATCTATGGTTAATTTGGGAATTGAGACAAATTTTCAGAGAAAAATTTTGCATCTTGAAAAGATTTCTGTGGGTATGGATGGTGAATAGTGAGATGCTGTTGCTGGTAAGCTGGAAATAAATAAAGTCGTAAAGGTAATAAAGTATTTAAGATTAGCTAATTTACACAAATTATAGGCTACTTTGAGAAGAGACAGCAAGAATTGCTACTTAAACGGAATTTCGGAAAAATTTGATTTAAGCGGCTTTTAGGTTTTGGACATTGTTTAGATTTTATTACAAGGTATTTCATAATTTCTCTTACTCCCCCCCCTTTTAAATTGGAACAAAATATCGGTAAAATTTCCACTTTTTTGGTAAATTAACCCCCCTTTAAATTGGAACAAAATTTAATTTTATAATAAAAAATTATATATAATTTTTATCTAAAAAGTTTTAATATAAATTAATGTTTCTTATTAACTAAAAAAACTAAAAATTTAGTTATATCTTGCTCTTTTTTAAAGATAAAAGTATAAAGAGCATCTTATTTAAATAAATTTATTATCCTTGATTGTAAATTTTAAAAAAAAATTAATTTTTGTTTTTTTTTGATAAAAATGATATTTTTTATTTAAATAGTTTTGACATAAATTCAATAGGAATTCTTTATAAAATTTAAAAATTTACTTATTTCTTGCTTTATTTTAAAGAATAGAGTATATAATAACATCTTATTTAAACAAAATTAGCACTTTGATCGATAAATTTTCTAAAATTTTTGTTTTTAATTTTTTTTATCAATAAAAATAATAATTTTTATGTAAATAACTTTGATACCAATTAATAGTGGCGTATTAACTAATAACGAAAATTTAGTTATATCTTGCTTTGTTTTAAAGGATAAAGAGTAAATAGCGTTTTATTAAACAAATTTATTAATCTAATTCGATAAGTTTTGGAAATTTTTTTTTTTTTAAATTTTTATATATTTTATAAAAAATTTTATATTATATTATTTTTAAAAAAAAAAAAAATTAACCCCCCTTTAAATTGGAACAAAATTTTTAGTTCCAATTTAAAAGGGGGGGGGAGTTAGATTTTTAATGGATTATTAACACAATTTTTATTTTTCAATTATGTTTATTCATTCCATTTATTTTGATTTTAAGTAAAATTACTGAGGCATTTCTTGAAGGCTCATAAAAAAAATAAATAATTATGCTTTTTTTGGCACTAACTCTCTTTAATTTTAAGAATCATCTTCAAAAGCTCAGTTTCTAATTACAAATGCTGGGTAGCACTTAAAGACCCATAAGCATTGAGTTTTCTTGCCAATTGCTCCGTTTTTGAAAATTTTAAATCCATATCTCCTTAAGATTAATTGTTGAGAGACTTTAAACTTTCAGCAATTCTATAGGATTTAGCTAACTGTTTCAGCTAATGTTGCTGATAACCAGAAAAATCTGTTATAACAAATACCCAGCAATATCTGAATTCCTGCCATTCCATTACCAATGCCATAATGTACTGAACTCGGCAAGAGTTTTGCAATAGGAGCTAAATCTCTTTTTTATCTAAATAGTGAGCCCATCATTATAACTGTGAGTTAATCATCTTTTGAGACTAGGATTTTCCCATTCTGCATCTGGCTACTAATAGATTTTAGATAGCTTTTGCAGCTTGAATATTGGCTTTCTTGGTATCTAAGCTCTTGGCTCGATTTCTTTTCTTGCTCTTTTATGATCATAAAATACGAATTACTTATCAAAGGCTAAGAGCTGGCCTTAATTGTACAAGCTTTGCAATTTTTATAATAAGATTAATATTTTAAAAAAATTAAATAGCAAAAGCCTCTTCTTTTGCTGCAGAATAAACTTTTTCTATCGTATCTTTTTCACTTTGTGCTTCTTTTAGTAAGGATGATAGCTGCTCTTTAAAGCCTCCACAGAGTACTTTTTCATTTAAAAGAGCTTTACTTAAAGCTGCCTTTTGTTCTTGTGTCCTTCTTAAAGCTGCCAAACTCTCTTCGAGCTCTTGGTTAAGTTCTTTCTTTTGGTCTTCTAAATTTACCTTATTATAAGTCATATCATTTAAGCTATTTTCCATTTGTTTGACTAAATCTTGGCTGTTAAGCTCTTCTTGGCTTCTATATTCTTCTTCTACTGCTTCTTCTAACTCCCCCCCCCCTCCGTGAGTGAACAAAAAAATTTGTTCACTCACGGAGGGGGGTTAATTTTTTTTTTTATATATAAAAATTTTATAAAAAATATTTTTTTTCGAAATTTAAAAAAATCCTAATTCGCAAAAATTTGAAAGCAAATATTAATTTAAATTTATAATATTTTATGTTTTAAAAAGCAATTCGTTTAAAATTAAACAGAATTGGCTCTAGATTTCATTATACTAATTATCATTAATATATCAAAAATTTTTCCATAAAAATTTTTGTTCACTCACGGAGGGTGGGTTTTTTGGGCAAAAAATAGCGATTTTTCTAATGGTTTTGTTCACTCACGGAGGGGGGGAAGTAAGCTGTTTTTTAGGTGGTTTAGGTTAATAATCAAGCTTTCTAAGTCTTGAATATTTGACGCTTTTTCACTGCCTGGCCCAGATAAGTCTGTGATATAAGCTAAGCTGTCTTCAATATTTTTAAGTGAAGCTTTATGGTTTTCTATGCGCTTTTGGTAATAAGCAGTATCGTCAATATGTGATTGTTTTAACAGTGCGATTTGGACGGTAATAGTTTTGATATCATCGTCAACTTTTTCTAAGCTATTTTCTTGGCTAGACTGAAGAGAGGAAATTTTGGATTGAAGACTAGTAATAAAGGAATCTAAATTTAGTAGCTGTGACTCATATAATTGAACTTGTTGGCTGCACTCTGAAATCTGCTTATTGAGATCACTTATAGCTTGATGATTTTCTCTATGCAAGTCACCTGCGATCTGATCAAGCAGTTTTATTGCTTGGTCTTCTGAAGACTCCATTTCTAGGACAATTGTACTTGTGGCGTCTTCTAAATCTCCACTGTCAACTCTTGAAGATTGGCTTATTGTGAAAGCTAGCAAGAAAGCAATCAGCTGGGTTTTCATTTTAAATTTATTAACGGCAAAATGGTTTATATTTTCTAATAATTTCTATTATCCTATTTTTTTACTAATTTCTACAAAAATAAAAATAAGGCATTTCCTTATAACAAATATAAGCCTAATAGCTATAACTGATGAAAGATATCCTAAAATTATTCCAGCCACCAAGCACATCAAGATATGGAACAACCCAAATCCTTTATCTGCCGTTTCTGTCCCTACTCTTTTAGGGTCAAATTCTTTCCTTTTTTGCTCCTCATTTAATTTCTTTAGCTTTGCTTCAAGTTCATTGGATTTTTCTTCCAGTTTTGCATTAAAGTTTGCCTGCTCTTTAATTTGTTTTTTAATTTCCTCAATTTTTTCTACTGAAGGTTTTGGCTGATTTTCTACAGGATCTATATATACTGTAGGTCGTGGCTGAAACACTCGTTGCTCGTCGAGGATTTTTACGCTTAGTTTTGTATTTTGTGAGCCTTCTTTGGCGTTCGTCCAGATATCGTTTAGGTCTTGGGACGAACAAGTGGAAGGATTCAGCTGGGTTGGGATAGCTTGGACTAAAAATCGATGAGCGACGTCTCCTGGGTGCTCAGAAAGCGGCTGCATTATTATACTTAGCTCTTTAGCTTCCCCAGGATGCTTACTTACTTAATTATTAATAACACGCTTAACGTCCAATACCATATTCCCTGCACGGGTATCCGTCCTGCTTCTGGATTTCCCGCTCCACCAAAATGTCGTGCACCACCTGGCTTCAAGGCTGAATGGTCTCATCGGCTTCGGCGTTCGGATTTCGACGGCCGTCCTTCCGGCTCTCGGGCATACCAACTTGGGTCCATCAGGCACCCTAAAGGTCCCAGTCTCCACCGCCTGGGGTTGGTGGCATCCTTCCAGAAAATTCGAATTCCCTGAGGGACAGGAGTCCTGCGTTGCGCATCGCAGGAACTTGAAGCCCTGTCATAGCCGGGATAAATTCGCTGGGGAAAGCCAAACCTCATAATCAAAAAATTGAGGAAGAGAATTTTCGGTCGGGAGACCAGAAAATTCGAATGACGCCATTTTTTGATTATAGTTCCCCAGGATACAGAATTCCTTGGCTAGGCCTAACCAAGTAGGATTTTGGTGCAGTTGTGCGGACTTTGAATGCTACAGGAGCTGTGTGCACGTTTTTAAGATTTAATGAAGAAGTGACTGTAGCATTCTGAATGTACTCGAACTCAAGCTCTTTGTTAGGGATCATCATAAGAAATACACGTTCAGCGTTCATTTTGACTACAAAGATGATGTATTATAACCATTTTATGTAGGAGATAAAACACTTAAAAATTAATTAGTTATTTTAATTATTTTGCCTATTTGAGTTATTTATTGTAAAATTTTCATCAGTTGATTTTTATAAAATGCTAATTTTATATGCTTTCTCCTCCCCTGAGGAGCAAACCCATTGAAAGATCTGCTTTTTGGGCAAGAATAAAATATTTTTTATATAATTGATAATTAATACAATGATTTCGAGCTTATTCAATTGAAATTTATTCAAAACAATAGCCTTACTCCCCCCTCCGTGAGTGAACAAAAAAATTTTGTTCACTTACGGAGGGGGGTTAATTTTTTTTTTATATATAAATTTTATAAAAAATATTTTTTTTCGAAATTTAAAAAAATCTAATTTGCAAAAATTGGAAAGCAGATATTAATTTAATTTGTAAAATTTATGTTTTAAAAAGCAATTCATTTAAAATTAAACAGAATTGGCTCTAGATTTCATTATGCTAATTATCACTTATATATCAAAATTTTTTTCCATAAAAAATTTTTCTATTAAAAAAATTTTTGTTCACTCACAGAGGGTGGGTTTTTGGGCAAAAAATGCCGATTTTTCTAATGGTTTTGTTCACTCACGGAGGGGGGAGGTTAGTTTTTGCAAATTGAAAATTTTGAAATTTCAGGAAAAAATTGTTAAAATTTATATATAAATTTAATAAAAGAATAGGATCATCCCCGAACAAAATTTTTTTTTGCTCCATCATAAAGGGGGAAGCTAAATAAAATTTTATTAAAAGCTTTGCAATATAATATCATTCAATATCAATTTTTAATGAATTTTAAGTTAAACTTATCCTCTCTTGACTTTCAGGACTGGGCGAAGTCTGCACGCTGTTGAGTTTTTCGCAATTTGGCAGTGTGCTAGAATTCTCCATTCTTTTGGTGGTATTGTGACTTGTATAATATTAGTTCTCCCACTAAATGATAATCCTTCACTATTTGTGCAGTCCAAAGTTGCTTTGACTTGATATCTATTATCATTATAAGCCCCATAAGTAAACGCATTCGCAGACTTCTCCATCAAGCAATACAGCTGCACCCCATCAGTTATCCCTTTCTTTTCCCCAGACCTCTGTATCAACATCTGGTTCACTTTTTCATGCAGCCCGCTTCTTTCTGCATTCCTCATCTGGATTTTCAGTCTTTTCGGGCTGTGGAACGTCACACAGAACGCTCTTGACTGTACAGAAAATAAGTCATCGTCATATCCCCAGGCTACCAGCCATTTTCTTATGGTTTCTTCTCCATATCGTTTAAACATTTCTCTCATAAATTCAATTAGCCCTTCTTGGGTAAGGCCGTCTTCATGGCTTGGTAAAGAATTTATGAGCTCTCTGAACTGTTCTTCAGGGATTTTGACTTTGGCTTTTTTCATAAGTTCATTAAATTCGGTATAGGACAAATCTTCGCCAATCATCCTGTTAGCCTTGCGGAAGACGTCTTTTATGGTAGATTCAAAGAGAGGGTGGAGCTCGCCGTTGTCGTGCCAGACAATTTTTTCAGGGTTAACACCTTGAGGACGGGATAAGGCACAGCCGGTGGTGCGAGGGTAAATAATGTAAGTTTTGCCGCCTTGTAAATCAAGATCAATTTCGACCTGACGCTCGACGACACTTTCTTTGGCTTGGAAAAGCTTACAGCCGCCGTCAGTTACATCGAGGACGACAATAGATATGCATTTTAATAGAAAATAAATTATTTACTGTTAGAGGATAATAGTAATTTGTGGAGATAAATAGAAAAAGTATTTATATTTTAGTAAGATTTAAACATTTTTATAGGAATAGATCGATATTTGCTCTTTTGTCGACGACGCCATACATTCTTTCGTCTTCTTGATGTACACCGACGATGACATGAGTATCTTCTCTTGCTTGCACACAATAGTACCACTTGCTGGCTACAATTTCATTCCCATCTACTTCTTTCCTTTCGAAAAATCCTTTAATTCTGCATTCATGGTAATTGTCGACCCTGCAAATATTGACACCAGTGAAATGGACAATGAAATCGTTATAGCTCATCCAAAAAGAATTTTATTATAATAAAAAATTATTTGTTTAAATTATTTATAGACGAATAGATATATTTAAAAAATATTTCCTTAAAAAAAGCCTAAACCATCTAAAAAGTCCCATCATTGTCATCTAAAATTGGTCTAATTGATTCTATATATATTAAAATGGCGTGACAAACCAAATAGCCTTTAAATACTTTAGCTGAGACCAGTAGGTGTGCAGAGACCTTGAGGAAGGGAGGATGGCGTTTGAGAATTTGTATCCGACGGGTCTTTCTTGGCTTGAAGAAGTGCAACGTCAGGTTGCCGACCGCAAACTTTTAGATGGAAATGAGTCTCCTAGCATAGCCAGTGGTTTATTTCCTGACAAATCATGAGTATCCCCAGCGTTAAACCGGAGTTAGGTCCTGGGCTTCAGATTTCCATTTTGGCAGAGATCGACAAGATAATTCAACCTTTTTGAATTTTAAATGCGAGCAGCCCTGTAAAATTATGGCACGGCGACTCATCCAATTACTGGTTGTGATTGCAGACCCTCGTCCTGCAGAAGCAACCTTTGTGAGGTTGTGTACGAACAGGCGAGAAGGCGAAGATAGCGTTGCAGGTAGATATAGTCCCTGCAGAATACAGCGAGCTTCTCTATAAGTACTAGCAAGTTAAACTAAGGTCTAATTGCTTCTTTCATTTCATCAGTCCAAAGTGTTGATCTATCAGACCAATCTCCATCCCATTCAAAATTCCCCCACGGGTTTCTAATATTAAGCAGCCTATTCCCATATGCTTCTTTACACTGAATAACTGTATAAGCATGTCCCGGTACCAGTCCACCTTTTTTATTAGGACCTCCTGTTTCAGTCCACCTATCTTCTCCTGCAGTGCTAGCCGAAATCAATGACCCTTCATTATCATATCTTTTAAGCATGTCCCACAGTCTATCGTTTTGTATAAGCTGTTTTGATTCTTCATTATTAAAGTCTAAATTCAATGTCGGGCAGCCTGTAAGGTCCATCATTCCTTCAGCAGCCCAGCCACCTTTTAATAAGGAATAGCTGCCATGAAGCTTGGCATAAGCTTTTTCTAATAGTAAAACCCATAATTCATTGCCATGGGATCTTGAAAAAATTGGAGTGTCTTTTGGAAAACAAGGGAAATAGTCATCTACGGTCACCCTGACCCACTCACCACTTTTACAGAACCAGACTTGGTAGAAGCCAATGTCACTTGATTCTCTTGACTCAAATAATCTTTCAACGAGGGCTGGTCTTTCAGCTAAACTTGCTAAGGCACACATAAACCAACAGTCACCAAGTTGGCCTTGTTTTATGTCGTTTGGCTCAATATCGTCTAAGAAAACTGAGTAGTTTCCTTTAAAGAAAGATTTTGGTCTTCTCCATTGTACAGCGGTTGACAGTTTTTTGTCGCTCCCTAAGAAAATCGACCTGTCACAAGGTGAAAAATAAGGATCAATGAAAATTCCTAATTCTGCTGGGACTTGGCTTCTCTGCAAAGTATTGAAGTCAACCCACCGATAATTGTCCCTTGCCAGCTGAATTCTGCCTTCCATCTTCTTCAAGCTTTTTTCGATCATAGAGGTGGCCATATCTGCAGGAGGTGCTTTAAGGCCAAACTTGAACTTGGTTGACAAAGAACACCCTCTGCCCAATTTGATGGTCGCGACCAATACCGTTTGCTTTGGAGGAATATCAACTGTACGGACTAATTTTTAAGGCAAAAATATAAAAAATTTTTTTTGGTATTTCGGCTTAGAAAAATAGCGTTTTCTTTATTAAAAATCTGATACGGACTAAGGTGTTTGGATCTTCTTCAATCGTTACTTTTACTGAGCCAGAAAGATCAACGGTGAACGAGAGAACTTTCATCATAGAGTTCTCAATTGACATAAGCATTGTGCTGGAGTTTGCCTGATCAGTTATTAACACAATCCCTTCGTGGATTTTTTGCCTATTAGCCGGCATAATTATTGTTGGTTACTAATAAGTAAAAAGAAGCTGGGATTTAATTATATTCAAAAGACGGTAAAATAGGATTCAACAGAAGGAGAAGTTGGAAGCTGGAGAGATTGGGAAATGAAAATAGAGATTAGAGAAGGAGCAAAGAGCTAATTATGCTTCATAAAAGATTTTGGCTTTGTAGGGTTTTTATATTTATTATCGTTTAGTAATATTATTGCAATATTTATGGGATGGGCTACACACGTCAGGGCATTTTTCCGCTTGTGAAACCCAAATCACACATTTGGAGAGTGGCTGCATATTTAGGATTTGGTTTTTCACATGTATGAAAGCGTCTAGACGTGTGAAGCTCATCCAAAATAATCCCAAAGCATTATAGTCAAAAAACTGGAATATTTTGAAATTATAATAAAAAGGCCCGAAAATTAGATTTAATCCTCCATATATAGTAAAAAATAAATCAGAATTTTCAAAATTGAATTATCTACCTAAATTTTAATTTTCTTATATATTTATTTGATGAATTTATTAATTTCTCTTTGAATATCTTTTCAAGAAAACTTAATTATACTTTTTAAATTTCATAAACTGCTTCTAATAATAATTATTGAAAATATTTTTTATTCAGCAGATTCTAGTCTGAATATCACTGATCTCAATAATTATTTCAATTAACGCTTATTTTTTCTAAAAAATTTATAAGAAATCATAGCAAAAATGGAGCAAATCCAAAAAATTCCTTTTAAATTATTATCTATCTGCACTACTATTTTTCCCAAGTATCGTTAAACCAATTTTACACTATATTCTAATCATATGAATTTGTTTTATTAATAAACAAGATCAAGTTTTAGTAAGTAGGTGAACAGATTATAATGGGTTGGATTTCCAGGAGGAAAAAATGAGTATTTAGAGTCAGTTGAAGCAGCAATAGCCGGGCTTAAATCTTCAATAGAGAGAATCAAGGTATTTAAATTTTCAAATTTAATTGCAAGAATACAAGAACGTTCACTCGGTTTTTATTCTGCCATGCAAGCTCCTAAAAATCAAACTCCTGCAAATCTCGAGCTGCATAAACAGTGCCGGCTGGAAAAGAAAGGCAAGGGAAGAGACGATGAAGCTTGAGCTTTTTTATCCACCTCAAATAGGACTGAGAGCTATTTCTCCATAGTCTGACAACTTGACTAGAGCCTAGAGGCAAGGAGGAGACGGCGACATAGAATGCACTTCATGAGACTATGATATCAGAAGTTAAAGGAGGAGTAAGATGGTGTTCTAGCTAACTTTCAAGTGAATTCATAATTTATGCGAAATCAAGCTTTGTGGCAAATCCATGAAGCAGATTAACCTTCTGAGAAGATCATTGTGGCTATATAAACAATAGGCAGCAGCCAAACCTGTATAACCTAGCTTCAGAGAGTTATTTCTCCATTTGAAGTATGATGATATTCCAGAATTAAATTTTATTTTTAATAAAAGAATAGTTTAATTATTTAAATAATAGTTTTAAATTATTTTTTCTGCATAATTTAATAACTGACTTCTCATGTTTCTAATAATCATAGAAAAATTATTGGAAAATAATATTGTAAAGCAGCATCTAGCTTGGATTCGCAAATATTTCAGTACAAAAATTATCTATTTTTGCTAAAACATATAAATATCGCATTAAATCAACCTGCTATCTTAACACATGCAGAAGGAGACAAACAGAGGATATTGAGGAGGGGAATCAGCTGAATTTTTTCTGGATTGGTGAGGCAGCAACAGCTGACCGACCTAGAGCTTTAGATCATGTATTCCCTGTGATGAGATGGTATTTGAAAATTGGAAAGGCAAAGCCTAGTAGCATAGAGAGAGTTCGCTTGACAATTTAGTATTTCTCCAACACGGTTTCGATGTTGCACCCTTAGCTAAATTCGATTTTTGAATTGTATGTGCATGAGGTCGCATTGACGTGTGAATGTGACCCGGATTTCTTGCTCTCGAGCTACGATGTAAGCCTCGTCTGATAGGATTAAGCTATTAGACCGGTGAGTAGGCAGCAGAGCTAAACAGTTGTCGTAAAATCCCATTACAGCTCTACCTTATTAAAAATTTAAGTTAAATTAAGCTAAAACATAAATATAACTTTAAGAAATTAGCAAGAATAAACTGTCTTATAAAACTATTATTTTTTGATCATTATCAGACATTACCTGCACTCTTTAAACCATTTACACTATACTGATCCTACCTAATATGGACTCTAATCATATTGTTGTAGGAGTTGTAGTTTTCGTTATTAACAAGCAAGACCAAATTTTAGTAGGCAGGCGAACAGATTATAATGAATTTGGCTTACCAGGAGGAAAACTTGAGTATTTAGAATCAGTAGAAGAAGCAGCACTGAGAGAGCTAGAAGAAGAAACTGGGCTTAAATCTTTAATAGAAGATATAAAGGTATTTAAAGTTGCAAATTTAATTACAAGAATGCAAGACCATTCAATGGTTTTTTATTCCGCATTGCAAATTCCTGAAAATCAAACTCCTGAAAATCTTGAGCCACATAAGAACGAAGGCTGGATATGGGTGACGTGGGAAGAAATGATGAAGCTTGAGCTTTTTTATCCATTACGAATAGGGCTTAGAGCGATTTCTCCTTTGAAATATGATGAAATTCCAGACTTGCGCTCAATTTTAATAAAAGAATAGTTTAATTATTTAAATAATAGTTTTAAAAATGTCTTCTATGTGAATTAATAACAGACTTCTCATGTTTCTAATAATCCTAGAAATATTTATTGGAAAATAATCTTATAGAACTGCATTTAGATGGATTCAACTGGTCTCATTTCAATATAAAAATTATTTATTTTTGATCATTAATTTATAAAGCACTACTAGCACTTTGTAAACCATTTTACACTATACTGATCCTACCTAATATGGACTCTAATCATATGTTTGCAGGAGTCGGAATTTTCGTTATTAACAAGCAAGACCAAATTTTAGTGGGCAGGCGAAAAGATTATAATGACTTTGGCTTACCTGGAGGAAAACTTGAGTATTTAGAATCAGTAGAAGAAGCAGCACTGAGAGAGCTAGAAGAAGAAACTGGGCTTAAATCTTCAATTGAAGATATAAAAGTATTTAAAGTTGCAAATTTAGTTGCAAGAAAGCAAAGCCATGCAGTATCTTTCTATGCCGCATTGCAAATTCCTGAAAATCAAACTCCTGAAAATCTTGAACCACATAAAAGCGAAGACTGGATGTGGGTGACATGGGAAGAAATGATGAAGCTTGATCTTTTTTATCCATTACAAGTAGGTCTTAGATCGATTTCTCCTTTGAAATATGATGACATTCCAGCCTTGCCCTCAATTTTAATAAAAGAAAATTAAAATTATTTAAATCAATTTTGGATATGATATTTACACAATTTTAATAAGTCTTCTAATTCGAAAATATATTTAAAATAGTTAACATTCCTGCTTCTCTCTAAATATCAAATTGATTGTTGCTTGATTTATTAAAGGGGTTTTATTTTAATTAAAAACTAACCAATACTTCTGCTTGTCAACTCAATACATGCATAAAGGTACCTAATCACTATTAATCAATAACAAATAAAACACATTAATCTTCGCTTTCAGCTTTATAGCAAATTAAGCTATCTCTCTATATCCCTAAATATTATTTTCATCTAGAAAAATCTTTCTGATCAAAAATATCTTTGCTTCACAATCTGAATTAAATTTAATAAAATTGCTAAGTATTATCTTAATTTACTTCTATTCTTTTAAATTAATAATTTTCTTTGCGTCTGCATATTTTTCCTATTTCCTATTTACAGTTAATAATAATAAAATGAACATGCAATCTCAGCCAGGTCTATTTCGCCAGCCTGCTCAAATGGGCATGCAAGGCTTCGGCAGTAATTTTTCCTCATCATTCCAGCCTACATCTCAGCCTTTTGCTTCAAATTTCAACGCTCCTCCACAAGGAGGTTTTGGAGTTCCTTCTGCAATGCCAGCGTCAGTCCCTACAACCTCCTTTATGACGCCTGGCTTTAGCCAAGGCACTTTTGGTGCAAACCCTGTCCAGCAACCCACTCAATTTTCTCAGTCTTCAGTTCCAGGCTTTGGAAATCAGCAATCATTTGGTATGCAGACAGCCCCAACATTCCCAAATAACACTATGGGATTTTCTCAGCCTATGACAAGTCCTATGGGAACTTTTCAAACTGGTTACCAACAAATGCCGATGGGAAATATGATGAATCAAGGCAAAGGATCACTGATGAGCAAATATCGACCTACCGCTATTAGAGATGATGCTGGGGCGAATATAAATGTAGCGCATATTACTGCAATACAAGAATATCAGTCAAAGACGACTGAAGAATTAAGATTTGAAGATTATAAATGTAATGATGGCCATAAGAGAAATACTCAGGCTGGTATGACATCAATGATGGGGCAGCCTACACCTTCATTTTCAGGACAAACTGGACTATTTGGAGCGACCTCAACACCTATGCAAAATAACGCTGCGTTGCCAAATTTTGGAGGAAATAATCAGCAAAACCAATGGAAACCTCCAACAACTACACTTTTTGGGAATAACACTATGATGCCTAATCAACAGACACCTGGACAGTCTACATTGTTTAGGCCTACAACAGCTCCAAATACATTGGCAGCGCCTGCTTCTGGAACTTCTTTATTTGGTGGTGGAGGAAACCCATTTGGCCAGCCTCAAGCTCAGCCTCCTCAGCAGTCCTCATCATTATTCCCTCAGTCAAATTCACTTTTCTCACAAAATCCACAGCAAGGCCAACAGTCTTTATTTAACCCAGCGACAAATATACTAGATTTCATTAATTTTTTCAGCTAATTTTTAAATATATGCTGTAAATTAATAACCTAAAAATAATTAAAAATGGTATATAATGAACCCAAATAATCAGTCACCAAATAGATCTTTATTTGGAAATAACAGCCTAACCCCAGGTCAGCCTGCTTTTAACCAGCAGCCTGCACAGCCTGGTTCTTTATTTGGAGGAGCTACAAGCCAGCCTCAAACCTCATTATTTTCAGCAACTCCTCAGCAAAGTAACTTAGGCGCAACACAGCCAAATTCTCTATTTGGAGGAGCTACATCTAATAGTCTCTTTGGAGGAGCTTCTACAAGCCAATTAGGTGGAACTTTATTCAATAATAGCCAGCAGCCTGGCTCTCAGCCTTCATTCTTTTCTCAGCCTCAACAAGCTCAAAGCAGCTTATTTGGTGGGTCACAGCCTATGGGCGGAGGAAGCCTTTTTGCAAATACCCAAAAACCAGGATACTTTGGAGCTCCAACTCAACCTGGGATGTTTGGCCAATCTCAGATTCCTCCACAGATGGAAACAATTTTAACTGCATCAAAAGACCCTCATGGGCTGTCTTTACTTTTCCCTGGAAAATCCCCAGATAGCCTTCTGGATGAGTACAAGAAAAATATGGCTTCTATTCAGCAGCAGCCTGAGCATAAAAGTATAATTAACCGTGCATCGTCTATTCTTTATTAAATAATTTGCTTATTTTTATATAAATTATTTTCTATTTTTATATATAAAATAGCAATTTTTTATTTTTTTAAAAAATAAATAATAGGAAAATACTGTATACACCAAAAATTAACTATGATTTGGGTAATGACAATTGGAGACAAAATTTAGAAAAAAAATCATATACACCTTCAAAAAAATCTGAGCCATTTGGATTACTATCAATTCCAAGCAAGGAAAGATTTATCATCACAAAGAGACCATCTTTTGAAGGAGTCAAGCTTGAAGAATATCATGACGAAGACAATACAAAATATTTCAAAGTATTCTTTTTTATAATAAATATACACTTTCAATTTATTTTTATCTTAATTCAATATAAATAGATATAGTTTCCCCTACCCCAAGCACAGTAAGACATGTCAATACAACTGAAATCTTGGTAGTCGCTTATAACCCATTTCCAATAAGAATGACAATTCCAGTCGCTTCTAAAACTTCAATAAAAGAAATCAGGTATCAAGTCTCAAAACACCTTGAAGGAATCGAAGAATCTAGAATTCAATTAGTTTTTAAATCAAAAATACTACAAGACTCTGATACAGTAAAATCTCTCAGCATGGTCCATCATGATGTAATCGACGTTATAGTCACCCAAGACCCACAAGATTCCAAGCAAAAATTAGCTCCAGCAGAACAGCTGCCAAAACTAACGAAAAATAATTACTCCACAAAACCTTCAATTATAGAATTGGCAAGAATGACTAGTGATGAGCTTAAAAGAATCAAAAACTTTACTGTAGAAAATGAGTATGGAAAAATCGTGTTTGAAGGGGAAACAAGTGTGATAGGACTGGATTTAGATAAGCTTGTAGATATAAAACAGAGCGAGGTTACTGTTTATCCGGATGATTCTGATGAAAATAAGCCAAAAATTGGGGAAGGACTCAATAAGCCAGCGACTGTGTATTTATTTAACTGTATGACGAAGAAGGAGGTGCCAGATAATATTTTTGTACAGAAGCTTAAAAAACTGGGAGAGCGAGACGGGAGTGAATTTGTCAGCTGGGACTCAAATTCCAAGATATGGGTGTTTAAAGTCAAACATTTTTAATTTGTGCTTAATAAGTTAAATTTATTACTGAATAATTTGTGCCATTTTTAAGAAATATTCACCGGCTCTATGCCAAATGAGATAGTGTGCATTTCATCGAAGGGCATTTGGTCAAAAATTTTTTAAGCAGTGTGGCATTTAGTTATTTTTTCGGTCAATGTTTCACTATAAAAAGTTTCAGCCATTTCCGAATAAAATATACATTAGTGAAATGCACTGTCATTGGACCTGAACCCAATATTCACCACATAAGTTATAATAAAATAATGGCTTGCCAAAGAACATATTGCCCTAAGGTTGAAATCAGAAAACCAGCTCCAGCTTTTACAGTTAATGCTTGGGACGGAAACAGAATCCGCCAAGTTTCTCTTTCTGACTACAAAGGCAAATATGTTGTGCTTTTCTTCTACCCACTAGATTTCACCTTTGTCTGTCCAACTGAAATTTGCCAATTCAACGATATGGCTCCAGAATTCAGAGCTAACAACTGCGAAGTTTTAGCTTGCTCTGTAGATTCTGTATTCACCCATAGAGAATACACCCTCAAATCAAGAGCTGATGGAGGACTTGGAAGAATGCAGATTCCTATGATTGCAGATCTCAACAAGCAGATTGGAAAGGACTATGGCTGCTATCTTGACCACTCAGGAGATGAAGGAGTTCACCTAATTCTCCATAAAAATTAATAAGGGAAAATTTTCCTTTTGAAATAGTTAATTAATTTAATAAAAATTTAAATAAATATGCGAGAAGAGTAAGAGCTACTTATATTATTGATGCTAATGGAGTTGTAAGACACATCGCAATGAATGACCTTCCAGTCGGAAGAAATGTCAGAGAAATCTTAAGATTAGTCCAAGGCTACCAATACACTGATACATATGGAGAAGTCTGCCCTGAGTCATGGACTCCTGGTGCAGCCACAATGGTTCCTGATCATGAAAGTGACAAACTTCAGAATTTTTGGCAGTCCCAGCACGGATCAAAGCACTAATTAGGCATAAATTAGATTAATAATTCTTTTTTTTATTTTCGATTATCTCAATGTCAGGCACTAAACTATTCTGCTATAAGAGCTTTAATATGTGTTAAGAAAATATTGTAGAGAATCATCATTGGCACATCTAAGGCAATCATTTTAATTATTAATAGCATATAAGGATTTCATAAATTCTTTATAACTGATTATTGATATTTATGAAAATATTTTATTGAAATGCTACCTAAATATGGTTGTAACAAAATCAATTTCTTGAAATTCCATCCAAGAATTCTATGAAAATTTCAGTAGCTAAATATGCATTGATTATATATATAGCCCTAAAGAGAAGCAATTATTCGATATAATGAAATTTTATAGAACGCCTAATATTTTAAATGCTATTTAAACAATTTTTAATCCTAAAAAATCAAAAATTTTGTCATTTTAATTCTTTTTTCAAAATCAATTTTCTGATTGACTTTTATAAGCTTGAATTTAGCATGCTTGAATAAATATGTAGAATTCGTTGTCGTAATAATTATGGCCCAGCAGGAATTGAATTTAAAGTATCCTAACGTAGCAAATAGCCAAGCACCAAATACTTTGAGAACGGCGCCAAGGAATTCACAAGATGGGATCAATTTTTTACCCCCAGGCCAAGGGATAGCAAGCCACCCATATCAACCAGGGCAAGGCTTAAATAGCTTTCAAATGTCAAATATGCCATCTGGAATTCCAGTGCTTAATAGACCTCCATCAAATGTTCCTCAGCCAAGGGCCAATATTGACCCTAATGTTGGGAACAACTTCATACCTCAACAACCTGGCTTGCAAAATTACCCAAACCAGATTTTCCAAAATCCCCAAGCAGGACTTAATCGACCAAACATCTCCATACAAGCGCCTCAGTTTAAAAGTCCTCAAGTAGGTGGCAATCCGATAAATATCCCTATGAGAAATCCACAACCTGGCATGTATCAAAATCTTCCAATCAATCCTCCAGTGCAAAGACCCGTGAATTTTCCTCAAGCGTACGCTCAGGCTCCTAGTCCAAACCCTCAATATGGGAATCAGCCTAATTATAACCCACCTATGCAAAGCTCTCAAAATTTTAATCCCCCTAGTTTTGGTGTGCCTAATCCAAATTCTCAAAATTTTAATTCCCCTAATTTTGTTCCACCTAATCCGAGTCCTCAAAATTTAGGTTCTTTTAACCAACCTTATCCTGCAAATCAGCCTAATCAGCAGCAAGCTTTCCAAAATCAAAACCAAATGATCGATCTAGAAAAAGTTGAACCCTGCAGCCCAGACAAGGCAAACCTCATTAAACAATTCGGGCTTGAAGTTTTTATCAAAAACCAATTCAATCTATCAGGATTGACCTACAATGGAAATCAATGAGTTTTGAGAGGAAATAATAATGCTCAATTAGAGCAAGCCTTAAAGTTTCTAACTTCTCCCCTCCATGAGCGAACAAAACCATTGAAAAAAACCCTATTTTTGGGTAAAAACTCACCATCTGTGAGCTAACTAAAAATTTCTTTATGGAAAAATTTTGATAATAAGTGGTACTTAGTATAATGAAATCTTCAGATAACTCTGTTTAATTTTAAAAGCTTTCATTTTAAAATATAAATTTACAAATTAATATTTGTTTTCCAATTTCGCGAATTGAGTTTTTTTAATATATATATTATAAATTTTAAAAAAAAATTAACCATCATGAGCAAACAAAATTGTTAAGTTTGCCCATAGAGGGGGAGTAAGAGAAAAGATTAATGAAGTCAAGCCTAACATAATATGATGCTGGATCGCTGACGATGGCTCACCAGTCAATTATTCAGATACTCAATGCAGAATAATAGAAAGTGCATATTACAAGCGTCAGGGCGTAGCAATAAGCAACAACGGCACAAATTATAGGATAATATTCGGAAAACCTCATATACAGCAAATGATGAACTCAAATATTACAAGGACTGTAAGGAGGTTGGATGGGAATAATGATAGAAATCAAGCTATGGCAGGAGATATCCCATGGTTCTGGCAAGATGACGATGGGCAGTTCAAGCCATACACGGCAGAAGCGTCAAGACAAATAGAGCAAGCTTATAAATTAAGAGCAGATAACCAGCTAGCCCTTGTGCAAGGGTCAAATGATAGAGCATATCTTATGGACTTTACTAACATGAAGCAGCTTAATGAAAAAACGCATTATCAGAGATGCATCAAAAGAGGAAGCCCAAATTAAGATATTATTTGAAAAATTAACTAATTTACTTAAAATAATTAAATTTTAAGCCCCAAAAGTTTGTAATGATAGATATTTTATGATATTTAAAAATTAATTGTATAATTTTATGAACATCTTTAATACCGAGGTACAAAAAATACATTACAATATTACCTCTTAGCATTTTAAATAGATAAATCTTATAGTTTTTTAAATTGGAACAATTCCCGGAGTTATATGAATCAATTTTTATTCTATTATTTATGTTGATATCACTCCATTCATTATAATCACATTCTTCTAATTTATATCTTCCTAAATAAAATTTCTGATCTTCAGCCATATATAACAAAACTTACCCCTTTAACCCCATAATCCTTCTTCTGCCACATTCTTATCCAATAATTCCCCTTTAGATTATCTTAACTAATTTTAATCGTCTTCCAAAAACTCTTAATAAATTTTCCACAAACATCTCAATTTAATAAATTTATAGAATCATGGAGCTATTTAAAATATCAGCTATTGAAAAAGTTTCAGTCAAAGCAAAGTCAAATAATCAAGAAATTAAGATATGTTTTGTCGATATAGTTGCAGATGTAGAGAGCAAGCAGAGGATCGATAGAAATAATATTAAAGTTGGGGATTACTTACACGTAACTTTTTTAGCAGACGGAGAAATTGACCTTGGAGTTTATATTCCTAGAGAGCGTGTCAAAGAAAATCATGCTGACCCTTCAGAAGAATCCAATAGCCAAAGACGGTCTAAAACAGAGCCACCAATCCCTAGCTCGCCAACACCCCAGCTGGGACCAATTGGCTTGAAGAGACAGGAACTAAAACATCTTCTTTTGCCAGAAAATGTGCTAAAAGCCTTAGGAACTAAATATTTCTCCTATAGATACTCCAGGTTGGACATAAACAGCTTTTATCGAGCTGCTGGGATTGCAGTAATGGAATACATTGCTAACAGCATTGCGACAAGGGAATTTAAGGAAAAAATTTATAATTCCATGTTAGATGCAAGAATAATCCTGAAAAACTATTGGGAGGATGACAACGATACCTGACTAGCAATGATGGGCTGGTTTATTGATTACGATAATAGCATCACAACCGCTGATAAACTGCAATTTCTGGAGCAGCAGGTTTATATAAGCACAGCTTATACTTATGAGTCAGGGTTGATACTAATGATAAAATTTTTGGAGTCTTTGTGGGTATGCAAAAATGGCTTAAATGATGAAAATAAATGGTATTTTGATAGCCAATCACCTGAGCAATTTATTAATGCAACTATTGGTGTGGGGTCCCAGCCTGGAGAAAATGATATTTTATTCTTTTCTTTTAGTATTGATGCTGAAATAAATATAATTAGAGTTGATCCAAGTTTTAAAGTCATCAAAAATACCTATAATGAAGGCAAAGAAAATGTCTTAAATTTCATAGAGATCAACGAAACTTTTTACCCGATTTTTTCATATGAGCAACTTTACTATGAATCAAATCCTATTGAAAAAGCTGTATTAGAGCCATATAGAAGTCTAAACGGTGGAAAGTGGCCGATCGAAATTATCAGAGAAAAAGCCAAATCAAAAGAAAATAGTGACCAAAGCAAATTCGAAGCCTTAAAAGCAACACTTGACTTATTTTTAAAAGAAGAAGAAATAAGCCATTTCTCATGGCAGACTTTAGGAAAAATAAAAGAATCAATAAGCAGCTTAGGCATATTTAGTGATTCTGATACAGAGCTTCTTGATAAAATAATAGAAGATAAACAATGCCAATACTGCTGTGTCCTTAAAGATGTAATTACCTTAAAATGCAATAATAAAGTTTGCCAAGAAGATTTATATAATTCTATAGTCCAAGATACCGGCAACCTTATAGTGATAAATAACTGGGAAAAAGAAAACCAAAATGAGCTCATAGCGAAATGCCCGGTTTGCAAAGAGCCTTTAGATGAACAGACAATTGAGCTAGCTGTCGGATCAGAGCTTTATCAAGCCAAAAAACAGGAATCTCTCGAAAGAGAAAGAATACAAGTTCCTATAAAAATCCAATGCAAGTGCTGCCTTGTAGAAAAAGAAGAAGGCAATTTTTATAAATACGACGTGGCGGACTGCGCCCATGTTTGCTTAGAATGCATGCTAGAAAACATCAGAAGAAACCAATTAGAATGCCCAGAATGCCATATACAATACTCTGAGCCTTTTCTTGCAACTATCAAATTGTGGGGGATGAGATGCTGTTTCTGCAAAGAGGGAAAAAATATATTAAAAGGATATAGTGGGAAACTTTGTGAAGCTCATAATATTACTTGTCTGTCCTGCTTGAATCTATTCCGAGAGTGGAAATATTGTATGGCATGCGGAGCACAATTTGATGAAGATAAATTGAAAGAATTAAACAAGCTGCTTGAAAAAGAATGCACCAAGTGTGGAAAAAATTACTCTCGATTAGAAGAACTAGAAAGTAAAGACTGTCTTTGCAATATCTGCAAAAGTTGTCAATGTGAGTCCATTGATTCTTGCATTATATGCAGAAAAGAATTCGAGGATGGGATTAAAAATATATTGAGGAAGGCTAAAGATGATAAAAATGAAGAAGAAAGATTGAGAAAATTAAGAATTAGGCAATGCGTAATTTGTCAAGAAACTCGCTATATAACTGATATGAGAGGGTTAGATTGCAACCATTATTTCTGTGAAGCATGTCTAGCTGATATGCTGAAATATTATATAGAAAATAGAATGCTTGAGAAAGCGACTTGTTGTCCTCATGATGACTGCGGGATTCAAATAAATCCTCATACTCTTCAAAGTCTTTTATCCCCAGAGCTCTGAAACAAGCTGAACGTATTTTTAATTTCCCAACAATTTAATTTGGTAAATTGTCCGAACTGCAAAACTCAATTCGAAGCGCCTCTGTCAAGAAAGGCAATCTGCCTAGAATGCAAATGTGAGTTCTGCAAAGCCTGTGGCGATCTCTGACACGAGCAACCCAATTGTGAAGAAACTCAGATCCAAAGGAGAATAAAAGAAATGGAAGATGCTGGAGAAGTCGTGAGTCAATGCCCAGGATGTAAGCAGCCGTATATAAAAGATGATCATTGTGAGCATGTAGTGTGCATGAATCCAAAGTGCAAGACTTCTTTCTGCTTTACTTGTTCCTGTCTGAGATCACCGACCATAGAGCATGGAAATCATTATCATAGGCCTGACTGCAAATGGTTTTTCCCTCTTCCTGAGGTAGAAAAAGCAAATGAGAAATACTTACCAGATAAATGTGATGAGTGCAAAAGATTGGGAGAATTGTGCAAGCCGCCGATGCAGCTGGCTGTGCAAAGAAAATTTGCTCCTGGAGAGATTTAAATCAAAATAATATTCAAAAATAAAACTTTGCAATAATTATAATAACCTGGCACTAAATAAAGTAATTACATAATAAAATCTAGAACCATGAGATATATAAAATTATTCAGATATTTTAGATATAAATATATTGATAATTTAAAACTTGCTAATTGCCACATTATACGATCATACCAATGTTTAGTCATCAAAATACTGCAGCCTGATTCTTTTAAATTTTCTCTTTTTTTGATTATCAGAACCCAGCCTTACACTTCGGCATGGATTGGCTTCCCCTTGATCAAAATGTAATCTCTCTTCACCTAAATTTAGTCCCTTTCCACAATAAAGGCAAAATCTTGGCTTTAATGTGCACAGCGGATACTTACAAGTTACAATAAACCCTTCTTTGAGCCAATAGCTATGCAAGAAATTGCAGCAGGGGCAAATTTGTATCATAAGATCGTGTGTTTTTAAAAACTCGTTTTTTTTCCATAAGTCTTGGTTGATAAATTTCCCATTTCCAAAAAAATTATCTATACAATGATGTGGCCATTTTTTCCCTGTTAAACATTTAAAGCATTTTCCGCAAAATTTTTTCTCGCAGTTTAAACATTGAAATTGCTTTTCATTAATGTTTTCTAAGACCCCTATGAAGCATTTTTGGCATTGGCTAATTAGTAATTACGGCCTTGAGTTTATGGAAGGTACTTTTGGGATTATTTCATTTGGAATTTCTTGATTTTTAGTCATTTTATTTGGAAATTTTTGAGGATTTTGAAATATTTTATCTGGGTTTTATGGATATAGATAAAATTGCCCGTGATGAGCAATCTGTTCTCCTTGGGTGTCCTTATGTATATCCGGACGTGGTTTTTTGGTGCAGAGAGCGGTCCAAGGATTGGGTTAGCCTTAGAGCAAGAGGCCAGCACTATTTCCACTGATTAGCAGTCTTCTCGAGCGACAGTTTTTTGCGTCTTTTTTTTGCTAGCTGCGCCCAGGCCAAGAACGAATGTTCGATAGAGGCAGGACGACTTGTCTGTCTAAGCTGCTTTTCTGGTCTGTTATTAACCTGCGCAAGCATCTATAGTTTTTTCCCTTGGGATGATCGGAGGAAAGGGGGAGACAGGCTAGAAGAAGATCTCACGGCTAGTTCTTCAGTTTAAAAGGGTCCTATCTGTGCGGAGCTGGACAATTCGCTTGGTCCTAGTAAATCTGGATTTTTCAGATCAAGAGAGAAAATATTTCTTCCGAGAAACCGGGGTTTAGACCCGGGCTCATGAAGCCTTGAAAGAGCCCATCCCGCTAGTGTTCGCTGCGAAATACACGGTGCTTCAGGAATCGGAGACTATAAATAAATCCCTATCGTAATCTAATCTGGGTCTTCTGCCAAATTATTTTGGATTATTTCATTAGGATTTTCGCACATATTAATCTGTAATTTTTTATAAGAATATTTTTCATCTAAAAATCTTGGCGAATGGTCACTTTTATCTCCTTCTGCGGCAAAATCCTGCTGATTTATTGGGTTATTTATTATTTCATGAGTATTTCTATCATTTTCTGAAGTATCTATACATATAGGGCAAATCAAGGCACCTTGCGAAATTTCTTGTATACAGCTTTCACAGAACTTGTGACTGCATTCTAAAGCCAAAAATTGTGGGTTAGTCATACAGTAGTCACACTGAATTATCTGAAATTCATATACATAAATACTAATCCTACACGTTTTGCACTCAATTCAGCTATTTCTCTCTAAAAGTTTTCTATGTCATTTACAGACTCCATGGAATTTTGCTAAATTTATTTTGTAGTCTTGAATTTCATTACAAGCTAAACACTGAATTAAACAATCGTGAGGGTTTTCTAGGTCAGGAATATCCTTCTGCATGACAATTATATTATAGAAATCAGCCTATTTTAGCAAATATTTTAGAGTTAATAAAATGGTGATCAAGGCACCCTCTTCTGAAATTAATTCGCTCAAAGACATTATTCAGTTAGAAATCTGAAGATACAGCCAAAAAGGGCTTGGACTGCTCCCTGCGCTTTTTATGGCATTTTTTACCTTTGTCTGCATCCCACCGCTGGTGCGTCCTCTTTATGAGTTACTTCCATATGACAGAAATATTCTGATGGTAACTTTAGTCCAAATAGTCTTACACGAGTTTATGTTTATTTTAGGGAATATTATGATTTTTATTATTTACTACCTCAAACACCCCTTTTTCGAGCAATATAAAACTTACCCAGATCCTTGGCCATGGGAAAAAGACCCTGTCCAATTTAAAGCCCAATTTAAGCACGCAGTTTGGAATGTCTTGGTTAATCATTTTATAGTCCATCCTATTATGCTTGCCCCTTATTTGACTGGGAATATTCCTTATCGTATGGACTTAGAGACTTTTCCTAGCTGCTCTGAGCTTATTATTCAGGTTTTCTTTTGCCTTCTGGCTGAAGATTTCACTTTTTATTGGGCTCATAGGACACTTCATACCCCTAAATTATATGGAATGATCCATAAGCAGCACCATGAGTATAAATACACAATTGGATATGTGGCGGAATACGCGAATCCAGTTGAGTATGCTATAAACTTATTTGCGACAGGAATTGGGCCGTTTTTGTGTGGAGCACATTGTCATATATTTACGATTTATTTGTGGTACAGCATAAGGACGTTTGAAACTTTGGATGGGCATTGTGGGTATGATTTTCCTTGGAGTCCTTTTAGGCTGCTGCCACTGTGTGCAGGGTCGCAGTATCATAGTTATCATCACCAAATGAATATAGGGAACTTTGGCTCACAGTTTATTTTTTGGGATACAATTTGTAAAACTAATGCAAAGTATTGGAAATCTGTGTCAAAAAATAATGCTAAAGTGGATTAAGATGATACGAGTTATCAATTATCAAGATAATGATAAATAATCATATTGATAATCCTAATCATTTTTCTTTATTAAAACAAAATATTTACCTCTGAATTAAACTTTAGAATAAATTAGTTTTCTTCATAATTCTTAAGAAATCCTCTTGATTGACAGCGCCATCTCCATCTCTATCAGCTTCTTCAATCATTTCCATAAGTTCTTCATCAGTCATATTCTCTCCAAGCTCTCTTGCTACACGCTTGAGTTTGTTAAAAGTAATAGTCCCGCTTCCATCGTCGTCAAATAGTCTAAAAGCTTTCAAAATTTCTTCCTTTGGGTCTCTCTCAGCCATTTTGGCAGCCATCATGTCTATACCTTTAAATATATTTTTATTTATTTTTTTTAAAAAAAGTATTTTTAATAATTCTTATATAAAGGTATAGGAATTCTGGGAACTCAATAGTCCCTGAGCCATCTTTGTCGACCTCAGCAATCATCCTTCTTACCTCTTCTTTTTTAGGCTCAAAACCAAGGGCTCTCATAGCAACTTTAAGCTCTTTTGAATCAATGCTTCCAGACCCATCTGTATCAAAGAGGTCAAAAGCTTCTTTTATTTCTTGTTTTTGTTCTTCAGTCAATTCTTGTCTCCCTTTCCTTCCTCCTCTTGGTGCGGGTCTTCTGGCTGCTGACATTTAAATTATTGTAAATAACTGAAGAATTTTTAATGGAAAAACATAAGGATTTGTTTGGCTTTGAATTTCCCAAAAAATTTTGAAATACTGAGTTCTATAAGACTTACACATAAAAATTGTTATATAAACGCACCCTACTTTTTGGCACAATTTTAACCTTATGGTAAAGGTGAATTGGGCGAGAAACCAGTCGAGATTCAGGTCTGATATAGGTTTATGTATTTCTGGATAGGTAGTTAACTTAACAATATCCTTCGGGACAGAAGGTGGAACTCACCTTGATATCAGGGGCTATGACCTGAGACCAGTGATTAAGATTTTTTTCCTGTAGATGAGGACGGGCACACAGCATCCATGAAATTCCGGGGGTTTTCCTGGGTCATGCTATAACCAAATCACCTGGTGCAGGGCCACAGAAGTCCATTGTCCACCACTCAACACTGAAGCCTTCAAGTCAAGGAGGAGACTTTCTCAGCACACAACACTCCAGAATCCCTTGGCATCAGGGGCTGGAGAAGGAGCAAGGTTTTGCCGATGCTTTCTTTACCTATCTCAAACTGGTCAAGTTTCCGACAAGGAATGTCGCAAAGCGGATGATCCCTTTGCATTAGGGTTCTTGGTGATTCTGTAACCAATACGGCCAGCACATCTGTTAATTTAAGTTTAAGTCTAACAGTTCTATAAGACAACAAGCCCATTGAAAGAGCTATTAAGCTCTGGAAAAGGAAGAAGAAGAAATCGGATGTTAATTTCAAATAAAATAGAAAATTTAAAGGAAATAAAATCAATTTTGGAAGAAACCATTAAGGAAAATAGCAATTCTATGCATAAGCCAAGGTGAAATTCTGAAAATGAAGAAATTAAAAAGATTAAGAATGAGTCTATGAAGAGATCTATTAGCAGCGAAAACAATAAAAAGAAAAAAACGTTCCTGCTAATTTCTAATCATTCTGTCTCCCCACATACATATTTGCCATCACCGATAAAATTCCCAGCTCCTAGAAAGAATTTTTTTGCGAAAAGGTATAGTAAAATCCCAAATGTAAATAAAAAAGAAAATTGTCTAAATTTACAAATTATTAATATACAGAATTAAAATGATTGAAAATCTAGCATAAAAATATGAAATAATTAAGCTTTGAAAGCATAGTAAACCTACAGCAATTAAATCAATGTTTTTCAAGCAAAGGGAAGCTTCGAATTTAGATGAAGATAAAGAAATAAATAAAGATTTAAGCTCGGGGAATTTGTTTAGGGATATTGATTTGCGGGACTTCAAACGGATTACGTTTGATAGTGATGATAGCTGCTCTAATGAGAGCTACGGAAACTTTGAAATGACCCCGAAGCTTATGAAACGTCACTTTAATTAAAGCAATTTTCAGCTGATATAATTAAATATATAATAGACAACAATTGCAGCCTTTGTTTTATTAAATTGTCATTTTTTTAGGGTTTTATTGCTACTTATTACAAAATTACCTACTGATTTTCACTGAATAGTTCTTTATTCATATTTATTCATAAACTAAAAAAATCATTATACAGTTTACAATATAAATTTCTGTTTTATGTGGAAAATTAATTTAAATGATAATAATAAAAACACTTCAAACTACTAATTATAGTAATTTATTTTTATTTAAAAGTGACTTCAAATGTTTTAGGATTTTCTACGTAGATTTAAATAAAAATTATAAGTGCTTTTATTAAAAAAATGCATTCACTTACATTTTAAATTTTTGAATAATGAATAATCAAAACTGATACAAATTTTCTTTATTTTTTTGCTTAAAATTTCGCAATTAAAAATTAATGTAAGGTTAATATTAACGAAATTATATCAAATCTCAACTATTTTAAAATTCGTTCACCTGAGATTTAACAGATTCATTGATGCCTATGAAACTCCAAATGTAATAAATTATGGAAATGAGTGACAAAAGTCCACGCAAAAGAAGCCTAGTTCCGAAGTCAATTCTTATCTTTCCCCTCCGTAAGCGAACAAAACCATTGGAAAAAATCCTTATTTTTTGCCAAAAAACCCACCTTTAGTGAGTGAACTAAAAATTTTTTATGAAAAAATATTCTTATATATAAGTGATAATTATTATAATGAAGTCTCTAGATATTCTGCTTAATTTTAAACAGCTTGCATTTTAAAATATAAATTTCACAAATTAAATTAATATTTGTTTTAAAATTATTCCAAATTAGGGATTTTTCGAAATTTTGAAAAAAATTAACTCCTCCGTAAGCGAACAAAATTATTGTTCACTCACATAGGGGGGAGTAAGAAAATTATCACAGCTGACCAGTCTAATAATTCCCTCACACAAAGTATAAGCGATCCTAAGCCTAATATTAAAGCTAAAAAAGTCTGCTTTCCTGATCGTTCAAAGAATATGCCTCTATATACAGTAATCGAGGTGGAACCGATTATATACCCAGAAGTATCGAAGAAGACAGGATGCCATTGCATTGTATTTTAAATTATATACTTATCTACTAAAAATCCTTTTTATTTATTTAATTAATTTTTTTTATTTTAAATTTGTATTATTTATAACATAAAATATCCAATTCAGCATAAAACTTTGCTTCAAATTTTGCGTATTTAAAGTTCGTCAATTTTTATCGAGATTTTTTGTCATTTTGAATACAATTTAGCAGCTTGTAAACAGTTCTCGCTAACTGAAAATAAATTGCCTTTTTCAAAGATCTGTATTAATTCCAAAGCTCATAATTTTATCTAAATTAAAATTAATAAAATGAGCCTTAATCGCGGAAGATCAAAGCCAGCCTCTGAATCTTCTTTAAATAAGCCGAGAAGCCGCTCAAGAACCCCAAATCCTTCTCCTCCAAAAGCAGGGAAAAAAATTATGCCAGCTCCAGACAGCCCAGAAGACGAAGATATTGAATTAGCTCCATGGGTACGGAAAAATACCTTGAAGTTTAAAGACTCTCTTCTGCTTTTGCATGAAGAAATCATCGATTTTTACGATTTTATGCAGCCAACCCCTTCAGAAAAAGCTGACCAGCAGAGTATTCTCAATAGGCTGACTGAAAAAACTCGAAATATCTGACCAAACTCCGAAGTGAATATTTTTGGATCTCTTGCTAATGGTCTGTGGCTGCCAACAAGTGATATTGATATTGTAATTAAAACCCAGACTGACCAAGACTCAGCCACACTAATAGATTTGCTGTCAAGCGACTTAGTTCAGTCAGCTATGGCTAGTGAAATCGAAAAAATTTATAATGCAAGAGTCCCAATTATAAAATTTGTAGACAGATCTACTTACTTACTTACTTACTTACTTACTTACTTACTTACTTACTTACTTACATAGTCTTTAAGGTGTCTAGTGCCCACACCCCTTAATGAAAAAGGGTCAAAGCGACAACTAGTGACGTCACCAAGCCATCTTGGAATATGTGGTCAGCCCACACCCAAGCCTTCTACAAGGCTAGTCGCCAGATAAATCGCCGCACATCTCACCCGGCGCGTTGCCGTCGCTCGTTCAGACTCAGCTCCTGCGCGTGTTCCGCCTAAGGGTCATCCTCCCGTGGGGATGTGCTGAGAGGTAAAACTCCGAAATCTTGAGTGCACTGAGGAGCCGTGCCTTTGGTTATCCCCAAAGTTAGACGGCTGTTGCTGTGCAGAAGTTCTCGAGAGAAAACCCAACCCCATAAATAAAATTCCATGAGGGAGAGAAAATTGGCAGAGCCAATTTCTCTCGAACCGAATGCCATTTTATTTATGTAGACAGATCTACAGGTTTGCATGTTGATATATCATTCAATATTAGCGGAGGAATAGAAGGGGTAAATATTGTGAAAGAGTACCTTGCAAAATACCCTGAGGTAAAGTATATTGTTTTTGTTTTGAAATATTTTTTAAAACAAAGAGGGCTTAATGAAACTTATTTAGGAGGGATTGGGAGCTTTTTATTGTTTTGTATGGTAGTAAGCTCTGTGCAGATGCACCCTGCACATAAAGGGGATAATAAACATTATGGGAGATATACGCTTGGACATTTTTTAGTTATTATTTTTTATGATATATGTAATAAGGACTATGGAGATATTATCCATTTATATTTAAAAAAATATTTTTTTATAGGAAATATAGAAGATAATTAGTGATATTGAGAATAATTTTTTTCAATTGTATGGGAGCGAATTTAACTATTTGGATGTTGGGATTAGTATCAAAGGAAATGGGTCATATTTTCAGAAGCGAACAAAAGAATGATGCCAAACATTAGGAGATTTCTTATGTGTGGAGTGCCCACAAGATACAAATAATGATGTAGGAAAGGGAGCGTTTGGGATAAAAATGATAAGAAAAACGTTTAAGCATGCCCATTTATTGTTGTGCTCTCAATGCTACAGAGTGGCAAAAACTCCTTTAAACTTGATTTTGAGGACAGATGATTTAATTAGGAATAGGTACCCACATCATAAAAATTAATTTGCTTACATAAAAAATCACTTTTGGATATGAACTTCATTATTAATGCATCTAATAAATATTTAAAATTTATAGAAAAGCTGTCCTCATATCTTAATAAGAATAATTAGAAATCCAAATTTATTTGATTATTCGTCTTTTTTATTTTTTTTCTTCTTTGGCGCATCTGCTTTAAGCACTCTCTTTACAGCCCAATAGAAAAATGCTCCAAAAATCCCAACAATTAAAATAAAATATCTCCACCCAAATTTTTTCAATGGCAATGGCTCAGCCACTTTCCGTTGCTCCAGCTTAACTTAACTTAAGATTATAGAAAAACTTCTAGTAAGCCATAAGGGCATTAATCTTTTTTTGACTGCACCTATTGCTTGCCAGTCTGAGGACAGAATCTCTGTCGCTTCTCACGGACGAGGGCTTGCAATTACTACCCTTGAGCTCGATGCGCTGAGCTACTATACTGTCAGTCAGCGGGGTTCAGATTCCAAAACATTCAATAAATCGAATCTTCTGGCCAAATTGGAATTCACGTAGTCAGAACTCAAAGCTGGCATCGCGCTTGGAAGTAATCCCGATTGACGAGGAGGAAACTTACTGGTTTTTCTGGATCTTTCCTTTCCTTTCCAACTCCAGTTTCATCTTCCCACAAGATAAAATCTTGACCTGGAGTAGAATGCACTTGGCCTAGTCCGATATTGCGCTCCACTAGACCAATTAAAACCTGGCCGGATACACATTACCATCTTGCCTTCCACAGGGTCCCTGGGTTTCCCCATCTACAGTTTTTAAAAGGGTGGTTGATTCTCCTCGCCACTTTAATATACACCACCATTGTCCATCTTAAACTGTTCTTTTACCTGCTTGATTTCCTCAAACAGCTTATAATACTCCTCACTCCCCCCCCTCCGTGAGTGAACAAAACCATTAGAAAAATCGCCATTTTTTGCCCAAAAACCCACCCTCCGTGAGTGAACAAAAATTTTTTTAATACAAAAATTTTTTATGGAAAAAAAATTTTTGATATATAAATGATAATTAATATAATGAAATCTAGAGCTAATTCTGTTTAATTTTAAATGAATTGCGTTTTAAAACATAAATTTTTATAAATTAAATTAATATTTGCTTTCAAATTTTTGCAAATTAGGATTTTTTTAAATTTCAAAACAAAAATTTTTTAGAAAATTTATATATAAAATTTTTTTAAAAAAAAAAAATTAACCCCCCTCCGTGAGTGAACAAAATTTTTTTGTTCACTCACGGAGGGGGGGGGGGGAGTCAGTATAACTAATTTCTTCTTTTCCTCTATAATCCTCTTTATTCCATACCAAAATCCCTTGCTTTTGAATTAAATAATCCACATTCTCCTGATATTCAAAAATATTGACAGCATCCGGCACACTAATCCTCTCAATACAATTTATCATAATATCTCCAATAATTTTATTCATAGCTGTATCTCTGACTTTTTCATCTAATTCATTGACAAAGTCTTGGATTTCTTTTTCATTTTGAGAAGTTTTATACCTAAGCAGCAGTAAACACGAAGCAATTTTTTGCTTGCGGATTTCTTCATGAAGCTCTTGGCTGATTGCAAAGGAGAACAATATGAGGAATAGGAACATGATACTGCACTATAAAGAATATGAATATTTTTATTGATTTTTTTAAGGTAATGGCTTATATTTTGGAAAGGGTTTTATAGGGAAAAATGAATATTAATTATTATTTCTTAATTAAAATAGCTAAATTCTTGCAGTAGCCATTTTATATGATTTCTTTATAATATAGAAATTTCCCATAGATGGCGCTGTTTGCCCTTGATTTGCCCAGTGGGGAAATTTTTTGGTTCGACCAGTCCCATATGGTTTGGTCAAACCAAAAAAATTTTCTCATGGGCAAATCAAGGGCAAACAGTGCCATCTATGGGAAATTTCTATATCATGGATCGCGAAAAGTATGGCCCAGCTGCCTTTCGTGCAAACAAGTCAGCTCGTGCGAATGCTCAGCGTTTTTGTTATGAGACCAGGCATTTAATATCACTTTCTTCGAATTCTCCAGAATTCAGGAAAGCTCACAGTTCATTTGAAAAATACTTTGATAGGATATTAAAAATAATACAAGGAGACCATAAGCTTAGTAAAAAGCCTGAATCTATTGATGAAATAACTGCAGTCCTCGCTGAGGACGATTTCCCTGCTTTTTTAGTGTCGAATCTGACTAATTTTGACTTTGAGACTGCAAAAGAACTACTTAACTTAATATCAAGACTGCTCAGTAATGGGAATTCGCTGGAGTTTTATATATGCCGACACATTGATAGGGTTATAATTCCTTTGATTACATCGTACTCAACTGCAGAGCTTTTTTTGCTATGTGGGCAATTTTTAAGAGATCTCTTACAGAATCCTACAATATTTCGTGCCTGTTTGACTGTAGAAATCCTATCAACTCTTGTCCGAACCGCAATTGATATGCCTTTTGAGATTGGGTCAGATGCTCTTGATACTATGAAAATTCTGATAGAATGCGAAAAACCTGTTGCGGCAGAGTTTATCAATGAACATTATGTAGAAGTACTTCAAAGCTTATATTCTTTGTGTGATAAGGATTATTATTGCAAAAGACAAGCATTAAGCATTTTGTATAATATTTTGACAAGGTCTGGGACTGGGGATTTTAAAGATCAATATGTAGTAGGGGAAGAAAACTTAACCCCTTATATATAAAAATTCCTAATTTTAAAGCTGCTAGAAGACTATTTTCCTCTATAAATAAAAGATTTTTCATCAAAATAAACAAACCACATATATGGAAAATATATAAAATATGTCATGATGCTGATAAGAGCTGATGACTCTGCTCAAGTAAAAATGGAAGCATTTCACTTATTTATGGTCATTTTAAAAAGATTAGTCGAACTCGGGAGAGATGCCCACAAGCTGCCTGCTTACAAAATTCTTTTGAAAAATAAAGACAGACTGGTCAAATTTTTTGAAAAATTTCAGAAGGATAAAAAAGATGAAGAGTTCGTAAATGAAAGGAATCAAGCCATTATGATTATTCAAGGTCTGCAGGCAAGATAAATGTAAATAAATACCTTAAAATTTAATATAAAATATACTCATTGGTATATCAGTTTATATAAAAAAATTATATAATGATTATTTTGCTTTTACTAAAAGAAATTAATTAATTTCCATAAAATATTTGGTTTATTCCAACATCAAAATATTATTCATCTAATAAGCCGAATAATTAATGGAAGATCATTTTTCAGTTGGTGAGCCAACTCTTGCAGACAGCAAAGAATCTCCAATACCTAAAAGTAAAGCTAAAAAGCGATGGAAGCTATTAAAGAATGTAATTCATGCTTCACATTTATTTAAAAACAGTGAAATAAAGGTTATGCAAGATATTGATGAACTTGTCCAAGATGTCCAAAGCAGCCCAACCCGCATTGAGTACTCAAGGACCCACACTTTTTTGCTTAATGACGTTCTTGATGAGCACAAAGTAACAGAAAAATTATTTTGTCTAATACAGAGATCAAACAAGCAAGATTTAATTGATATAGAAACACTTATTGAAAATCACCCAAAACGATTTGTAAGGAGTTTTAAGGACCCAGACTCATATTTGAATAAGAAAAATGTCCAAGGTGTCCGTCCGCTATATGAAGCTGCCAGACATGGATATTGAGAAACCATTCAAATTTTACTTGATTATGGTGCTGATTGTCACTTAAAAAGCGACCTTAAGAAAAAAGATGAAGAAAACGCTTTACAAGTCGCTGTAAGATGGGGGTATTTTGAAGTCGTCAAACAATTTCTCCAATGCTGCTCTTGAAGAAGGGAAGAATTAAAAGCTGCCTTAAAATTATGCATTTTCCCCCTTATATTTCCCATTAGTCAATTTTTATTAAAAAAATAATTTGTAGGCTGGGATTATAGAATATCAAATAATCCCAAAATTTCTGAAATTATCAGATCATACATGCCAAAAGGTCACTTTTGCATGTGCAGATAGCTTGCCATAATAATTTTAAACTAAAATCATTTATCCGTTTACTACAATAAATCAAATGAAATGGCTAGTTTTTCTTTTTGCCAGTGCTTTTTCATTGATTTGTGAGGAAAGCTGCGTAAGGAGCTGTAGAGAAGAAAAAGAATTAAATAGATGCTTAAGTGACTGTGGCTGCGTGGAAAAAGAAATAAGTCTTGTGGTAGAAGCTGTGGATATAGCATTTGTGATGCAGAAAATTCCTTTAGAGTATAATGATATTGTATTTAGTTTGACTGGCTGCAGCTTATATTGTGAAGAACCATGCTGGAATTTTGAAAATAAAGCGGATATTTTGCAGTGTTTGAAGGAGTGCAATTGTTTTGAATTGGTAGGGATTGTGAAAACGAGTGAAAGGGAAAAGAGTCAAAAATTAGATTTAAATGAAAAGAATAATATGGAAAATGAAGAGGCTGGTAGAGAAAATATTGAAGGAATTATAAATGTTTTAGATAATAATATTGATATGAGCAGAAAATATAATATTTAAGTTTATTGAATTACTCTAGCATAATAGTGCCCTCAGTCTCCTTTTAACTTGAGGGTCCAGCTACGTTAACAGCCCTGAGCAACGGTAGGTGAACCGACCTAACCGTCGAACCATTAAAGTTAATAAGTCAGTTAAGACTTCTCTAGTCGGTGCCAGACTCAGCACTGACTTCTGCTCTTCCAGCCAGACTCTCACTAAGCTCGGATTTTAGGTCCTTGTCTGTTTTACCAGAAGCTAGGACTTATCCCTAACTGATATTTTTAATATTATGGTTATAATATTACTGAAAATGAGCAGGATAAAATAGAAAAAAATGATATAGAAAACCAAGAGGCTGATATAGAAAAAATCGGAGCTATAGATAACACTAAAAATGAGCAGCAAGAGGATGAAATAGAAAAAAATGAAATAAAAAATGACATAGAAAGCCAAGAGACTGATCTAGAAAAAATCGGAGGTATAGATAATACTGAAAATACTAGCAGAAATTATAATTTTACTGAAAATGAGCTTCAAAAAGAGGAAATAGAAAAAATTGAAGCTATAGATAATACTGAAAATATTAGCAGAAATAATAATTTTACTGAAAATGAGCAGCAAGGAGAGAATTATATTCAGTATGAACAAAAAGAGGCTGAAATAGAATATAATGAGCAGGATTCAAGATTAAATATCAGCAATAAAAATTATGTGGTAGAAGAAGAGGAATTTAAAAATCAAATAGATCAGGGTAAAAGTGAAGAAGCTGAGTCAGATATAAACAGCCCAGAGTATAACTTTACACAAATATTTGAAAGTTTAATTAAAAATCTGACTCTTGGAATTTTTGATCATGATACAGAACAAGCTGGAATAACTTTAAATGAAGATAAAAATATCAAAATTGATGAGAATGACCCTGAATTTGATATAGAAAGAATTGAGCCTTTTAATAATTCAACAGAAGATATATTATCATTAAATAGCTCAACAGAAGCAGATTTACCATCTAATTATCCAACAGAGGCAGAAAATCCTTCAGAAAATCCAACTGAATTCGCAAATGAAGTAATAAACAATGATACAAATATAGAGAAAAATGACAAACCCTATGTCGCTCAAATCGATCAATTATTTTTAGATAATACTACAACTCAAGATCTATTCCAAATGCAGCTAAATAACACTAGATATAATTCTACTGAAGATGAAGATCTAAAACTCGAGCCTAATGAAAATATTTCCAATAATTCTCATGAAATTATAGAAAATTCTGATGAAAAATTGCTAATAGAAAATATCAATAAAACTCACTCCCCCCCCCCCTTTAAATTGAAACAAAATTTTTGTTTCAATTTAAAGGGGGGGGGGAGTCAAGAAATAAAATCAGAGAATTTAGCTGAGCCACCAATAGAAGACATATCAGAAGAGCATACTGGTAAGCCAGATTTTATCTCAGAATCTTTGGTTGAAGAAGTATCAGAAGATTATATTAATAAAGCTCAAGAAACATCAGCTGAAGAGGTATCAGAAGAAAATACTAATAAAAGCCTAGAAGCTTCAGCTAAAGAATTATTAACTGAAGAGGAAATTCAGACAAGCAACCTATCCCTTCAAGCAAACTTTTCTTCTGAAAATGTAACAAATGCACCCCATTTTTATAGTGAAAATTCAATAGAAAGCAATAAAGAAAACCCTAAAAACAGCCAGTTCCTATATCAAGATTTAGCTAATGGCACAATGCTTAACTATAGCAATATAGAATCAGAAACTATAAAAATTGATAATAATACAAACGAAGAAATGTGCGATATAAATGAATGTCAAGAAAACTCAATGGCTAATGAAAATAAAACAAGCTTGAATGCAAATGACACAGTTATTAAGGAAAGTCAAGCTTCAGATATAGATGATAAAAGTACTTCAAGCCGTATAGATGACAGACTCCCTTTGTATTATGAAGCTCAAAAGCTTTCAGAGTTGTGGGGAGAGGCTGAAACATATGGAGATAAATCTCAAGAGATCGCAGAAAACAAAACAAGTGAAAGTGAAAGCGAAAACTCTATAGAAAACATAATTGAGCCTGAATTAGAGACAAAAAATTATTACCAAGCGCAACTAGAAGAACAAATAGAAAAACTTACTCCCCCCTCCGTGAGTGAACAAAAAAATTTTGTTCACTCACGGGAGGGGGGTTAATTTTTTTTTTTAAAAAAATTTATATATAAATTTTATAGAAAATATTTTTTTTCGAAATTTAAAAAAATCCTAATTTGCAAAAATGGAAAAGCAAATATTAATTTAATTTATAAAATTTATGTTTTAAAAAAGCAATTTGTTAAAAATTAAACAGAAATAGCTCGAGATTTCATTATAATAATTATCTCTTATATATCAAAAAATTTTTCCATAAACAATTTTTCTATTAAAAAAATTTTTGTTCACTCACGGAGGGTGGGTTTTTGGGCAAAAAATAGCGATTTTTCTAATGGTTTTGTTCACTAACGGAGGGGGGGGGGGGGCGAGTTACAGAAAATACCACGAAGTCTGAAGACGAAAATATTAAGGAGGCAAAGGAGAATACTAATTTATCTGCAATAAATAGAACTGAAGACATACAAAAAGATATTCCTAGTCAAAAAGTATATGAAAATTTAAATAATCTAGAAACAACCAAGGCAGAAAACAAGCAGCAAGTCTCTGATAATAAACTTGGAGAGACAAAAACAATTTCTAATAACCAGGAAATAAACTTAATAAGCCCTGATCCTGAAAAGCTGAAAAATCCAGAAACTGATCTTGAGGCACCAAACAAAGAACAGAACTCTGAGCCATTTCTTGAAGATAAAAAAGCAGACCCAAATAATAAAGAATTAACTCTGACAGAAAATCTACCAAATAACCCTAGCAGTCAAACCCCCAAAAGTGAGACAAATCTTCAAAATAACTCAGTAAACCCATCTTCAACTAAAGTCTCAATTGCTCCTTCCAATTGTATGGTCCAATGCTCCCAAATGTGTAAAAAACAAGACAGTGAGCTAAAATGCCTTGAAGACTGCTTAACGACATTTTGCAAAACTTTTGAAGAAAACTCAAGCTGAAGCAGCTTACTTGTAATAGCAGGGAATGGGTTTTCTCTTATGTTTGTAGTCTACTGCATATGGAAATTCATAAAGCGAAAGGTGAAATATGATGACGACGACTCTATGTTTACTCCAAGATATTACAATATTTCATAATTAGATTAGATTAAGCTATATATTTAAAGTCCCATTTCGTGCTGTCGAAACGTTACACGGGATTACCCCGTAGGGTGGCAGGGCATAGCCGCTTCAAGCCAGGGCTGAAACCCCCGATTTCTCAGTAGAGATGATGGCCAAGGGACAGCTCATACTATCTTCGCTGACCGCCTCCATTTCCAACTTGTCACGCTGCCCTATTTTTACGCCAACTCTGTCCTTACTGATCTCCAGATCTGTTCACTGAAAGCGCCTTAACTGGAGAGACCCTATTGAGATGTCTAGTTTGCCTTCCCTCTTTTCGGGTCAGCCCAAGAAAGAACTCAACAGCTTTCGCCATTCGAGGCAACCCACAAAAGCAGCTTAGGCAGATAAGTCTTTCTGCCATCATTTCGGGCACTCACTGGGTTGGGCGCTGCTGGTAAAAAGAAGTTGCAAGTAACTGCTCAAGGATCGAGTCACAAAAATAGCGATTCTTGTGCTTAATCCTCTCGACTCGAGGACCTGATATTGCTGGGCCAACCCGGAACTCCAAAAACCATGCCGAATACACACGGGTTACCGTCTACGAGAGGATGGGTCGGACGTTATCCGACATTTTATGTATATAATATTTCATAATTAAAAAGCAATTATTTATGATAGGAAATAATTTTATAAAAAAATATACAAAAGTTATAATAAATGATATATAGCACTTTCCCTTGAATAGCCCGATAACGGGCTGGCTTCATCCCGCTATCGGGCTATTTAAGGGAAAGAGCTATATTATTCATTTGGTAAAGCTCTGCTTATAATAGCTTGCTCATAATCACTGATGCGTATATTAGTGCCTACGAGCTCTTCTCTATCAATTTTTGGAGGAATCCCACGCTTTTCAAAACCAATTTCTTTCCAATTTAGTTGGCTTTCGATACTTAGCTTTGAAAATCTTTTTCTTTCTCTCTGTATATTAGAAAAACCACTCTCAAGCCTTTTTATTTCGTCATCAATAAATTTCTCTAATTCTGCAATTTCTTGGACTTTTGCTAATTTCTCAATTTTCGATATACAAACTTTTGTCCCTGATTTTATATTGTCAATCATTTTGGCTTCAGCTTTTTTAAAAGCTTGAACATGGCATTCAAATTGCCGATTTCCTTGTCTAATTGAAATAAGTTCTGACTTAGCAGTTTTTCATGTCGAGATCAGCTCATGCAATTCTGTTTCTAATGACGTTAATTGGCTAAATTTTATATTCGTGATTTCTGATACTCTGTTATCTGTTACTAAGAAAATATCATGGTTTTTGTGAGCAATCATACATTCAAGGCAAAGTGATGTGCTGTCATCAGCACAGTAAGCAAGAATTTCTTTATCGTGGGATATGCAGCCTTGGGTACCGACTTTTTCTATTACTTCAATTAAAGCATAATTGGTGGTCAGCTTCGATGCTGAGTTTGTCTCATTTTTACAATTTGGGCATTTCAAAGATAGAGGAGTTTTAATCCTCTCTAAACAAGGCTCACAAAAAGTATGGCCGCACGTCAGGATTTTAGGAATTCTGATTGTATTATAGTCTTCGGTACATATCGAGCAGCACAATCCCAATTTATTTCTCGTCGTAAAACCTCCACTTTGGCTTTGCTCCATATTTCTCTAAATAGTATAATTTTAATTTATTTCCTGAAAATACTTATTTAACGCTATCAAAAGGAATTTCTTCGTCTGCTGCTTCAATGCTAAACTTAGAAAGGTTGAATTTAATCAAATGGTAATTTCCAAAGCGGACTAAATATATGAATTCTCCATATCTTACAGGAGGACATTGGCACCATCAACTAGTTTGCTCTGAAATGCGCACTTCTTGCAAAGTTTGGCAATTTTCGTCAATTAAAAAGATTTTTGAAAGCGAAAATACGACTATGCCACTTGGGGTCGGCACTAAAGTGCAGCCTTCACCGATTTTTTCTCTTATGCTGACTGATTCATTGTAATAGGTATCTAGATGGATTTTTTCGATGGTTTTTGAGTTGTCGCATCCAGCTACAAATATGAAATTTTTATAGATGCAAGCGCCAGGAGACCTTCTTTGGAACTGCAAAGGGCCAATATTTTCCCAGATATTTGTTTTTAAGTCATACTTTTCTATTTCAAATGGCGCTTCTGATTCTCTTCGCTCATTTATGCCCCCTATAACAAAAATTGATTTATTAAAATAAACTGCTGAATGATAATATCTTTTATGCCCTATTTAAATTAATTAGATAACGCTGAAATTAATTGAAATATAGGTGAATAAGTTTTCTTATAATAAGCCAATCAATTTTTAATGATATATACCTCATTTTGGCTTTTTGTTCAGCGTTTCCTGCTTTTAGGTTAATGAATCAAGCTTCATCTGTTGTCAGGCCTAAAATATTGGCTCCTCCAGTAACAAAAAGGCCATCTTCTATTGGCAAAATGTGTGGAGCGACCTTACATTCAAAATTATTTATATTAGATACACTGATTTTCTTGCTTCTTATATCATAGGATTTTATTTTGTTTTTTCTTCCATTGTATAAGTAATAATTCAAGTCTGGCCTATATCAGTCAATTGAAAAGTGTTGGCTTTTATTAATAATTTCTTGGATTCCCGGCCATGGGCTATTCCATTCAATTGAAAAAAATTCGCTGTTTTGGCTTTGCATTTTTTGATATAATTGTTCTATTCTTTTTTCCTTGAATTTCTAAAATTAAATTTATATATGAAATATTCCCTCAAATATATCATTAACATTACTTATTTGAGAAGCTCGCTGCAATTCCCGAAGGGCTGCCTTTAACACTATCGTTTCACCCAATTGCTCACCAGCAATCGTATCACGACCTTCAAATGTGTTACTCCTACGGACGAGAGTATGCACCCGCAGTTGGGTGAGTTGTGCCACCAAATTTTCTGGTAAGACTGTCGGCTTAAATGGAAATCCAAAGCCTTAGAGGTAACGCACAGTTTCATGCTAGGGAGTTGCCCGATGGTCAAATGCAATGGCTTTGCTGAGCTTCCCCTTTCCAGCCTTGAATCCCATTTCCCCTGAGGCAAAAAAACCTGGTACCAGAATGAGCTGCGGTCGGCCTATCCTGACGTTGCGCTCAACTGCGCCAAGTAAAAACCTAGCCAGATATAATTCAACGAGCACCAATTTCCTTCCACAAGGTCCCCGCTGCCCGTCCAGCCTCTAGCTACAGGTATTTAGAAAAAGGGCTGACTCACCATCTCCATTTAATGCATATTCGCTCAAATATATCAATAAATATAAATTCAGTGTGTCAATATTTTCAACTAATTCACGTAATGATGCATTAGCCTGCTGTGTCTCGGCTTGTATCTTAATTTTTACTTCATTTAGAGTTTTAATTAAAGAGTCACAGGTTTTTGCTAAATCTTTGAAGCAGTCATCTGTTATTTTATCCAATCTTTGCATTTCGAGGATAACAAAGTTCGTGATTTCTAATTTTAATTGCTTAATCCTTTCCATATCTTGATTGGCTTGAGAGATTTCTTCAGAGTAATGATCAATTTCAGTTAGGACCTCTAGATGAGCTTGGAAGTGGTTTTCACATAAAGCAACCCCAGAGCAGTAGCAAATTTTCTTAGCTTGCTCTTGGCATAAAACACAATTACTCATATTTGTCTATACTTATAAGATAAAATTACAGAAAGATTATGGAGTTTGATTATTATGGATCAATTAAATTTAATAGCTTTTAATTTTATTTATTATGGATTTTACTTAAAAAATCTTTGGGAGGGCATTTTGATTGATATTTTAAAGAGAGCTTTTATAAAGATAAACCAAAAATACCTGATAAAAATTTTTTGGACTATAACAAGACGATTGGATAAATTTTATATAAATAAATAAATATAAGTCAGCATATTGGTAAATTTCATCTTGAAGTACTTCTCCTGTAGGGCTTTGCAAAAAATCAGTTTTAATGCTTATAATCAGGGACTTTGACTTTATGATGATATCTGAATTCAAAATCAATAATTTAACACAGGATTTCTTTAATATAGTAATTTAAATTCATATAACGCAAATTCACCCTGCTGTTTCATTTCTTCATTTATACCTATTAGAGAAGAATTGCCCACCAATAATCATTTTTTTTTGCCATTTTAAATTTGGTTAGCCTAAAAATATGGCTTACAAACAAATTTTAGCAAGCCATATCTAACGATGACCCCCCCCTCAATCTTCATGTCTATTGCAACAAAAATGCAATTTTTTAATATAAAATTTTATATAAAAAAAATAATAATTTTCATGTCTCTTGCAACAAATTATATACATGTAATAATCTTAATCTTAATCCTCTTGCAACAAATTTTCGACGCGCATCTTAAATTTTCCGTACTTTTTTTAGCTAGATAAGTTTAATAAAATGGTGAGTGATGGCAATAGCCGTCCAAATCTCGATGAGAAGGTCATTACACCTACAGCAACGCTGTTTTATGGGTTTTTTGAGAAATTCACCTAGAGAAAAATGCATTAATTTTTTATAAAAATGTTGTGTTGCAGTAGGCATGAAGATTTTTTCAAAAAATTTTTGTTGCAGTAGACATGAAGATTGAGGGGGGGTGTCATCGTTACTAACCAAAAATGCTTTTTAGTGTAGTATTCTTCATAAAAAGAAATAAATTTCTTTCTTCCTTGAGTCTATGCTTAAATTTCGGCTCATCCATTATTTTATAATTATTATGATTGTCTCCTTTGTACGAAGGCTCAGGCCTCTGATGAGAGGCTACGGCTGGGAAGACCCCAAGGACAAATGGTCCAAGAACTGGTGGCAATATGCAGACTCTGACTATACTGGCGATAAAACTCCTGAAGAAAGAGGCTATCAACTAGACCATTGGGAGAAAAGACTCAACGACGAGTGGAAAACAAAGCCAAGAGTTACCCAAACCAAAAGACTAGCTGAAGGTGGCACAGACTCAAGGCAAATTCTTGATATGGAACTTAAAGAAAACCCACTAGGAGATTACGATACCAATGAACATTTTATTCCAAAAGGCCAAATCAAGACCCGAATTATTCATATTTTGAGGCATTTTGAAAAGGTTGACTTAAGAAACTTAAATTGGGATGCCAATATCTTAGATGGGCTGAAGCTAGATGAATTTGAAAGAGTTGCCTTGCTTACGTCAATTGAGCATGAATTTGAGACTGTTATTGAAGACAATGTCTTTGATAGTATGAAGACTTTGAACGACGCGGTCAAATACATTTCTACTGATCGCTACGTTTTATAAGCTAATTTAGTTAATATTTGTTAAAAATTTAGATTGCTTATGAATTTTAAGCATTTTTATTGATTTTCTATAGAAAATAAAGGTATTTTTTTTAAAATTTATATAGAAAATGGTAGGTATTGGAATATAATAGTATGGACAAAAAAGAGTAAATTTTATTTAGGTCTGACCTAGCACTTTGCCACTTCTGTGATGAGACTGTTAACACTTATATAATCCCTGAAACGACCTATGTAACAATAATCGTTATCTGCTTGGTTATCCTGATTTTTGGAATCTGGTCTGTCTGCCTTCTACCTTTTGCAATTCCTCTATCTAAAGCAATGGTAACTAGATGTAGAAAATGCCAAGGGAAGCTAAAAGTAAGGCAGCCGTATGGGTTATCAGGGCTTAAAGATGAAGTTTTGTCATTTAAATGTGGGCAATGCGCAATTGTTTTTTCAAGAAGCTATTTGGTATCAATACTTACAGTGATTATTTTTATTATTATATTAAATTACAATAAATAATCCATTTTTTTTTTATAAAAAAAAAAAATAAAAATTTTCATAAAGCAGAATATTTTGTTTTGGGGCACTGATGAACATATAAAATCCTATGAATATTCTTCAGCCAGTTGGCATGAATATGTTCACGACTGCGGCTCAGAAGTTCTACTTCAAAACAGCGTCAAAGCCCACGACACTTTTGCAAGAAAATACCTAGGGAAAACGATTAGCTGGGAAGGATATTTAGTAAAAGCTACTGAAAACCAAGGTAGCTGATTCAGAGGCGACCATGCAGTAATTTTGCTAGTAAAAATGATCCCAAGTGAGTCAGATATCCACGCTGACTTGATTTTGTCAATGGACGACCACGATTTCCAAAAAAATATTCAAGCGTTAAGTTCCCTTGATAAAGGCTCAGAATTTAGGTTTAATGCGACTTTTATTTCAGTCGGGGACGAAAACAGCCTGCACCATCTCCATGCGGATTCAATAGAAAAACTATCAGGTTTTATGGCAATTCCAGCCCATCTCCACAATGTGAACCAAAGATACACCCCAAAAACTCCCAGTGTGCAAATCGTCAATATAGAAAACGTAAAACCTGAAATAAAACACAACGATACCCATACATATAGCGACTCAGACCAAGAAAACCCTCATGCTTAATCTAATTCTATTTTACCCCATATTTTAATAATAATTAAATGGAACCTGAAAATGTGTCTGTAAACAAAAGAAAGACGACTGAAGATGAGTCGTCAGCTATACTTTTTTATATAAATTAATATTTTTTATTTTTTTTTAATAAAAAACTTAATTAATAGAAAAAATTATAAATTCCCTGAGCCTGATAAAAGGCAAAAAAACAGCGATGACGCTTATGAGCAATATTGGGCTAAGTGAAGAAAGCAGGAACATGAACAGATTGAGAGCATAAAAAATGAAGGGAAAAATAAAGACGAGGATAAAGAAAAAATCGATGAAAATTCAGAAAAAAAAGAATTAGAAGAAATACAGAAAATCTTGCAGAATGCTTTGGCAATTAAGGATCAAGGAAATGAGAAATTTAAAAATAAAGATTATAATGAAGCCATTAAAAAGTATAATGAAGCTATTGATGCTGCACCTCAGGGACTTTTTAAAAGGCATTTGAAAGATTAGGTTAAATTTTAGAAGGTTTTAGGGGTTTATTTCAGCCCCTTGATGATTCATCGCAGGCTGCAGGCTCAAGTGGACTTAGTCAACTTGTGTTACGCCACGCCCTTTTCCTGCCGAGGTCACCCAATCTTTTGGAGACTCACGTGATGTTTGTGCCTAGATCTGATTCTTGCAGCTCTGACTCCCTTCAACCCCTGTTAGGATATGGGTAAAACGTTTTGTGCCCTTTCGGACTATCAGCCTGATACAGAAACAAATTTGCTTCCCAGAAGTTTGAGTTGGGCATGCGCATTTGTATGTTGTCTGCTGCTCAAGAAAAACAATCCTGCAGTCCCAAATAGATAAAAAACTCACCCCGGACCTCCTAAAAGAATAGTATCCACTCACCTAAAGCTGAGATCAACTCACCAGTCTTCCTGGACCTATTCATCAATCACCATTTTTAAAAATTTCATTTGAAAGAAGAATACGAGAAATTCAAATTGTCGATAATAAATAATCTGACACTTACGTTTGTTAGGGCAGAATATTGGGAATATGCAAAAATGCAGAGTGAAGAAGGGTTGAAATTATTTCCAAATAATCCCAACTTTTCCTTTATAAATAAGCATTTATTTGGATGAAAATGATTTCTAGTAAAAAATAATTTTTTATATGATTTTGTATGGCCAATAAAAACAAGTTTTTTCTATAAAGAAAAATTTTTAATGAGCTTATTTTACTATAACTTAGATAAATTTTTCCTTCTACTAAGAAAAGTAAGCTAAAATATTATTTGGGAGCATCATTATGCCAGCTAGGAGAATATGATAAAGCCATAAAAGTATTGAAACAAGCTAAAAACCTAGAGCCAAACAATAAAGATGTTACTAAAAAGCTTGAAGATGCAATTAAAGCGAAAAATGATTATGATGCTGAAATGAGAAAAATGTTCGGAGGCAAGCTTGAAGTCAAGCCTGAGCAAGAAATAAAAGCGCCAGAAGTCAAGCCAAAGCAATGGAACTGGACAAAAGTTATTACGGTAGTTGCAGCTGCAGCATTAGTTGGAGGAATTGCAGTTGCTGCATATAAAAAGAGTAAAGGATAAGTTAAGTGATTTATCAGAAAAATACAGTCTCAAATTATTTTCTTACAGTTAAATATTTAATGAAATTTTATTTAAATAGACAGCCTCTATTGAATTATATTCTAATAATTCCTATTTAAGTGCTATTTTAGCTATGTTAGCAAAAATTTTGTGTTCTAATCGTTTTTAGCTATATTTCAGCTGTATGAAAATGCGAGCATATAAGCAATTTCTGCAGACTTATAGTGAATTTCCAAGGAATTCGTGTCCCAGGCATGCATCTGAATATGAAGATAGGAGACGATACCATGTATTTATGTGACAAAATAGGAAACCAATGAATGATCTGCAATATATTATATGACTCTTACACTAAATAGTGTGACCTCAATTTTATAAGTTTAATTAGGTGTTTATAGTACTGAGTGTCAGACAAAAATGAGATAGTTGACCTAAAACTAGAGACATCATGGGAAATTCTGTTTATTAAAAGGTTTACAATATGGGGAGGTATTCCAAAACAAGACTTCATCAGCCCATCTGCATATCTCACTCAAGGCGTTGCCATCGCGTGCTATTTAGCTCCTTTTCGTGCTCCGCAAATGTGAATTTCCTCAGGTGTCCTGAGTGTATAAATCCTAAGCCTTCCGAATACCCAAAGGGATCAGGCCAGAATACTGTGCACCCCTACTTACCTGGTATAGCTGGATAAGTTAAATTAATTAAGTTAAGTGTGGCCATTGCCTTTTATCGGCTCCAAAAAGTTGCCCTTTTGGATTTCTGCGTGACCATTATGGCTAGTGCCAGTTTTTAATAATCCTAATCATATATCAAAGTCTATTCTGATAAAAAAATTTTGTTCGCTCACGGCTTGTTTTTACCCAAAAATAAGGATTTTTCCAACGGTTTTGTTAGGTCAAGGAGAGTGGAAGTTAGTAAAGTTCTGTTGACTTTTATTTGAGTTCACTCAAGGATTTCTGATTGAAGTTAATTTGAGATACCATTTTTATTTATATTATTAAAAGGGGCAGAAATATGTAAAACTATTAGAGAAGTAATCTAAATTGAGAATTTAAATTAATTTTAACTTGTAGATAGTGAATGTTTACTGAAAGTATTAATCTTTTCATCTTGATTTATGTCATATTAAATAATTTAATATATTTATGATGCTATTAGAAATGTCTAAACAAAATTATTTTTATATTAAGTAAAATGCCAAACATAGTTTATTTAGAAGCTTCTTGATGTTTGGTTTTTTCATTATCCATCATCTCAGGTGAACGCTCATTTGAAGACTCTACATCTTTTTTCTGATTAATTTCGTCAGCCTTTACTGATTTTCCAAGCTCAAATCTAAATAAAATACCTAATTCAGCAGGATCCTCAGTAACTAACAAAGACGGGTAGCATCTTGCTTGTATTAATATCCCAATTATTACCAAAATACCCCACCCTACATACTGTAGACTCATTCATAAATATACAGAATGATAATTAGACAAAGAATAAATAGAGGATAACAAAATGCTCCAAATATCAGAAAAATAAAGAATAATCAGCCATAGGTTAATTCTCTCATAATTGTACGGCTTGTGCCTGTAACAAAAATAAATTAATGCTAAAATCATTGCTATATAAAAAAACCCAAATAATCATTCATAATAAACTTTTAAAGCCTTGTTTAGTATTACGACATTTATTTGAAAAATGCTTTTTACCATCCAAAAAGTTGGCCTTGATTTTATATTTTTTTGGATGGAATTGCCAAATAGAGGCCTGAAATAAATTACTGAAGGTAAGTATACGATTAATGAGACTATTGAAAGACTGGCTCACAATATATGAGAATTTTTCCAGCAAAATGTAGAGCAGTCCTGATGTACAAAAGTTTGGGTAACCGTTGGACCAATTGATTCATAGCACGCAAAAGAGCTTAAAAGGACTGAAATAAATGGCAAAAAGCAAATATTCCCTACAACCGGCATCACTAATTTTGATAAAGGTCTAATGAATTCGCAGAAAAATTTACCTATATTTCCTCAACATTTAAAAGTACTTTCTATATTCAAAAAAATTCACAAAGCTACTACTATCACAACTGATAATACATAAAACCATATCCCTACTAATAGCAAATATAAACGCTCCTAGCTGTTCTTATCATTTTCTTAATGTAAATATAAATCGCTAACAAGTAGGTTTTTCATTATAAATAGGTATAGCTTTTTGCCTTTCGTAATCCAATCAATATTTAGAGTAGCCAAATCTGAAAAATTGTATCCAAATTTATCATAGCCACTCATATCAGGACCCATAGAAAGGATTTGCAAAAAATCAATAAAAATGATCCCCATTTCTATATAGTCTTCAAAATTAATTGTTGAGACTTTTATTAACTTCGGTATTTCAGTATTACATCATTTACTTCATATATAAAATACCATAATTAGAGTTATAACATCAATAAATAAGCACAATGCATAAAAAAATGCTGCACCTTTTCTAGAATATTGTACTTGGTTTTTATTAAATGGACAGTCGCTGTTCTCTTCTATAGTATCTTTTGGGATTTTTGTTTTATTATTATATCAAAAGTGCAGATTTAGTAATTTTTGGTAAAAAATATATTAAAAACTAATAAAATTTTTTTAATTAAATTATATCATACTAGATTTTCAGTAAAAGTGAATAATTGTTCACTGCCTAAGTTATAAACCCCACAAAGCGACTCATATATTATATTGGTGCTTGCATTTCACCTCATATTATAGATACCTAAAATAGCTGAATTTCTATTATTGCTTCACGATTCGATTGAAACTGAGCCTGAACAGCCCAAAAATTTTTGCTGCCTTAAATTCAAGTTCAATGCTGTAGCATTTTCCACGTTTTCTCCTTTATTTAATGTATATTTTATCCCATGCAAAAGCAGGATTGCCCCGTCAAATGATAAACATTTAAAATCAGGGGTCCTAAATGGGTAATAGTATTTTAAAAATCCTTGCCATATTTCTTGGCCATAATCACCAAGCCATTCAGCTTCATTTATTACAATAGAGCCATATAATAATTCAAGCAATATTTGCTTCCGAGCAACGTCTGATACAAGAACTTGTGCATATGCAATGCGATTAGGAATTAAAAATATATACTAATTTAAAATAAACAGCCCACTAAGGAGTATTTTTTGTTAGAGATTAGCTGGAAGTCATATTTTTTCTAGCAATATTTAAATTTTGACTAGTAAAAAATGCATCTTAGTAGGCTGTTCTTCATAAAAACATATACAATTTTTAGGCCTGAGCCCTGCTGTATAAAAATCTATTATCATTTCATATTCTGCAGGTGGGTCACAAAAAACAAAATTGGCCTTACTTTCAAATCCACAATTCTCTGCATCCAATCTTTAATTCTATCATAATAGCTTGTATTATAATTCTGCATCACCCACCTATCTTCCGGTGTATTTACAATACTAATTTTATAAGACTCAGCTCATTTTACAATATAATCATAAACTTGATAATTATCATCAGAATTTTCGCATATTAAAATAATTTTTTTCCACTCAAAAATATTTATTAAATTTGTAAGCACACTTGTGTGGTACAAATCATAGCCAGCCACTCTCATAAATAAAGGATAATCTGTTTTATTTCCTAATGCTGATGGGGTGGAATATTCAGAAATTATCGGCATAGAAATATTTAACGATTTTAGAGTCGACAAGTACCCAAATAAAGGAACAGGAAATGGGTCAGTCAGATAGGCGATCCCTGGGCTATTTTTTAATTTAGAAAAACAGTCATATGCAAATTCAGGAATAAAAACTTCAGCACCACAATCTGTGTGGGTTAAAAAACTGTCAGTCACTATAAGAGTATGGAATATTTTCTGGTGAAATAAGGAGAAAATGATATTGATTGGCAAGCTCTTTTAAAGTTTGGGATATTGAAATACTAAAAGTAAGGTCAAGCACAGCGTTTATTTTTTCATTTTGGAGTTGTAAAGTTGAAGAAGAGTTAACTAAAACTTCATTTAAGTCTACTTGATAAGGAAAACTTTTTGCTATCGATTCAGATATGCTAGTTTTTAAGCCTATATCTGTTGAAAAGGTATAATAGATATAAATAAGCCACTGGCAAAGGCACTGCTTCGCAATTAATAAGATAAGGAATCTTATCCACATTTAAAAAATAATCTGCAATTTATTTTATCTGCAAGCATGATTCTTATTGTTTAATAACGATGACCCCCCTCGATCTTCATGTCTATTGCAACAAAATTTTTCGAAAAAAACTTCATGCCTACTGCAATACAACATTTTTATAAAAAAAAAATGAATGCATTTTTCTCTAGGTGAGTTTCTCAAAAAAAATAAAACAGCGCTGCTGTAGGCGTGCCAATGACCTTCTCATCGAGATTTGGACGGCTATAGTCATCACTCGCTATTTTACTAAACCGGAATGGCGCCATCCTCGGGAAAAGCCAGGAAGGCATCCACACGGGAACTGGAGTTCCACGTGTGGATGCCATTTTGACATGTGGAAGTTTGGATCCCACATGTCAAAAATGGCATCCACACGTGGAACTCCCAGTTCCCGTGTGGATGCTTAGTTGACTTTCCCGAGGATGGCACCATTCCGCGCCATCCTCGGGAAAGCGCTATAACTAAAATGCACGGAAAAATTTAAGATGCGCATCGAAAATTTGTTGCAAGAGGATTATGATTAGGATTATTACAGACAGGCGCTAGCCATATTGGTGGCGCAGTCACCAAAGACTTCTCGTACAGAAGGTTCTACCGCTTTTCGACTCCAGCCCAGAGGGTCTATCCCTCTTACGAGTGCCCTTCTGGTACCTTCTGTCTCCTCCTTACCTTGCAGCTTCAGTCTTGAGTGGGCGGCTTATGGATTTCTGCGGCCTTGCTACTTGTGATAGGAGTAGTTTGATTCCAAGGATCAGCTCCTTGGAGTCTATCGGGTGTCAAAGTGCCTTCCTTCGACAGCTACAAGAAAAAGACTGTTCCCCTGTGGCCTGGGCCGAGATCCCAGTTTCTCGGTAGAGGAATGCCCATGATTCATCAGATCCAAAGGGACATTGTTGAGCACTTCCATTTCCAACTACAGGAAAGCAGCTAAAACCTACCCGGATACACACTTCTTGAGCCTGCGTCTGATTCTCAGCTCGGAGTCCGTCCCAGTTCGCTGTATCCATAAGGTCTGGACTGCTGCGGGCAAGAGGGCAGGTTGACACGTGTCGCCATTTTAATGTATATAATTTGTTGCAAGAGGCATGAAATTATGTTTTTTTTTATATAAAATTTTATATATTAAAAATTGCATTTTTGTTGCAATAGACATGAAGATTAAGGGGGGTCATCGCTATGTTTAAAATATTTTCCAATAAGCTTTAAAATTAGGCTTATATGATATATTTTTGATATAAGACAAATGCAACTATTTTCAACAAATTATAAAACGATTATTAAAATTGAAATATGTATGATATATCAAAATAAAGATGTCATGAAAAAATGGAATATAGGAAATATTACAGAAAATTAAAATTTATTGTTTAAGTTGTAAAGATTGCCATTAATATTACAGCAGAGTTTGTAGAAAAATATAAGGGCTCGATCAATTAATATACCAGCGATGAATTTTGTCTGCTTTCGATCTTATCTATTGAATTAAGCTTTTATTGTAATACTTCTTTAATTTTATAATTTTTATCATTTTCTATAAATTATATTTGATTGAATTAGAAATAGGAATTAGTAACTATTTTATATAAATTAGCTTTTCATAGAAAAGAAGATGCTGTAGGGCTTGAACACTTTTGAGCAGAGTTTTTAAGAAAAATTATGATAGCCTAATACAAATTTTTGAAAATGCATAGTAATAAATAATAAAATAGCCAAGAAAAAATATTTCATAATTAAAAAAAGTTGATTGCAATAAGTGGTTTTGAGATTCCCTGATAGTAAAAATCTTTAAAAAATTGTAAGCAATAAAATATAAACACTGCTAATTAATTGACTTATTTTCCTATTTTTAAAAGATTTAAATCTCCTTGAAATATCAAGCTATTTTTAATTATCCTATTGAGACTATTCTTAAACTGTTTATTTTAATATTGCGATTTTAGAAGATAGCATTTAATTAAGCTAACTAAATCAGATTACAATTAATATAAAATAAATTTAAGTTTATTTTAGTTTAAATCTCTTTTAGCACATAATTATATAAAGGATCTTTATTCTAATGCATAATTTTATTATGAAATTCCATCTTTTATATATGAAATTTGAGCATAATTTAGCAAATAACTAAGATTTAAAAATAAAATTTTTTCATTATCTTAATTAAGATTCCAAAATTGCAATCTTATTATATTTACATTTATTATTCCATCTTTTCACAATAAAGATAAATTATTTAACTAAAATGGACACGAACTCTTATCGTATGGTAAAAATAAGGTAGATCGCTGACCTTTGCATGCTTGCATCGACTTTTTTCAAAGATGCCTCAAAAATAATTAATAAGCATTGTGATGAAGATAATGATCAAACTACTACTCCTAAGAAAAAATCTAACTCCCCCCCATCCTTGATCGAACGATTGACTGTAAAAATTCCTAAAAATTGGGGAAATTAACCCCCATCCTTGATCGAACGATTTTCATATCATGACAATTTTTATATATATAAAATATATTAGTTATCAAAAGCTTGGGAAGATGTACATAATGAAGTTGTTTTCAGAACTTTGAGACGACAGAAAGCTGCGGAATCAACCATCTGAAGTGATTTAATCATCAACCTAGGCTTAAAAAACTCAATAATCTAATAAAATAGAGATTCTTTAAAATTTTTAAAAAAAAATTAATTTAATAAGGAACAAATTAAAATTTATACAGTTTAAATGTAACTAATAAATCAAAATATTAAAATTGGTATTTTTATGAAATAAATTCAATTTTTTGCTGTAAAAATAATTATTAAATACTCTTAACCCTCTTATTTAAAAGTAAATAAAAAAAATATATATATATATATTTTTTATTTTATATATAAAATTTTTTTTCCCCAAAAAATTTTTTTTTTAACCCCCATCCTTGATCGAACGATGGCGAGTCGTTCGATCAAGGATGGGGGGGGGGAGTAAGAAAGAAAAGGTCCATGCGAAATCTGGCTATCAAATGTTTATTCAAAAAAGGATGAATGATTTAAAGCAAAACCCTGAAAACACAGGAAGCACAATGGGGCAACTTTCTGCAATCATTTCTAAAGAATGGCAAGCAATGGATTCATCTGAAAAAGAAGTTTGGAAAGAAAAAGCTGAGGAATTAAAGCAGCAAGTAGAATCCTCAGAGGCTCCAAAAATACCTGTTGAGACGCCTAAAAAGGTAGAAGAAAATAAGGAGCCTGTGATCAAACCTAGAGAAGAAGCAAAAACGCCAGTAAAAAAGGCAAATGAAGAAGAAAGCAAAGAAAAAACAACAAAAAAAGCTAATGATGAAGAAAATAAAGAAAAATCGACAAAAGAAGAAACTAAAGAAAAAGTTGTGAGATCAAAAGAAGGGAAAAAGAAAGCAGAAAAAAATCAAAAGAACGCAAATGATACAGAAAAACCCAAAAAACGATCCAAGAAAGCGGAGACTGCTGCAGCTAAGGTGAAAAAAGAAGAACCTGAAAGTTTAAGCGAGACCGAAAGTGAAGAAGAAAAGCCAAAGAAAAAGGCTAAAAAGTCTGAATAAGTCATTTAACTCCGTGAAGTTTATTTTAATTAAGTTTTTTGAAGAATTTTTGTCATTATTAAAATACGCTTATTTATGAAAATCATCTTGCATTAAAGAATAGTTAATTAATCGATAATTAAATATACTATAAAGCTAATTAAGTAATTATATCTTAAAACCTAAATGCAATCTTTCTATTATTACCTAAATAAAAATTATATTTAAATCTTTAATTAAGGTTTAAGCTCATCAATTAAATTAGCAATTTGACCTTACTCCCCCCCTCCGTGAGTGAACAAAGCCATTAGAAAAATCGCTATTTTTTTGCCCAAAAACCCACCCTCCGTGAGTGAACAAAAATTTTTTGAATAGAAAAATTTTTTTAAGGAAAAAAATTTTGATATATAAAATGATTATTAGTATAATGAAATCTAAAGATAATTCTGTTTAATTTTAAACGAATTGCTTTTTAAGACATAAATTTTAAATTAATATTTGCTTTCCAATTTTTACGAATTAGGATTTTTTTAAATTTCGAAAAAAAAAATCTATAAATTTCTATATAAATTTTTATATACATAAAATGGCGGATGACGTCCGACTCGTCCTCTCGAGACGATTACCAGTGTATATCCGGGCATGGTTTTTTTGAGCCAGGGATTGGCCCAGCTATGTCTTGAGACCTCAAGGCGAGAGGTCTAAGCGCAAAGACCACTGCTTTTGTGACCAAGACACTTGGGTAGTTATTCGTGACTCCTTTTTGCCAGCAGCGCCCAGCCCAGTGGGTGCCCGAAATGAGCAGGGCGACTTACCTGCCTAAGCTGCTTCTGTGATTTGCCCGAATGGCGAAAGCTGTTGAGTTCTTTCTCGGGATGACCGTAAGAGAGGGGAAGGCAAATTAGACGAGAAATCGCAGATCTGGCGACGTACGGACAGAGTTGGCGCAAGATTCAGGGCGACGAGTCAAGTTGGAAATGGAGGCGGTCAGCGAAGACAGTATGAGCTGTCCCTTGACCATCACCTCTACCGAGAAACCGGGGGTTTCGGCCCGGGCTTGAAGCGGCCACGCCTTAGCCACCCTACGGGGTTAATCTCCGTAGATAGTCACGGCGGCGAAGTAGGGACTTAAAAAGCATAGCATCTTAACATAACATATATAAATTTTTTTAAAAACAAAAATTAACCCCCTCCATGAGTGAACAAAATTTTTGTGTTCACTCACGGAGGGGGGGAGTTAGAAATATTTATTATCCCAATTTAGCTAATTTTTTAAAAAGAAAGAAAAATATACAAAATAGAAGCCTGCTTTTTGCTTTTAAAGGCTTTTCAATGAATTTCAGTCTATTTTGACAGATTCTAATTTTTAATGTGATCTAAGGCCTTTCTTTTAAAAGTCCTTCTTCTTCCGCCATCTTTAATATTTTACCATTTTGACTTACTCCCCCCATCCTTGATCAAACGGTTGACTGTAAAAATTTTTAAAAGCTGGGGAAATTAACCCCCATCATTGATCGAACGATTTTCATATCATGCAAATTTTTATATATATAAAAATATATTAGTTATCAAAAGCTTGGGAAGATGTACCTAAAGAAGTTGTTTTCAGAGACTTTGAGACGACAGAAAGCTAGGCAATCAACATCTGAAGTGCTTTAGTTATCAACCTAGGCTTAAAAACTCAATTATCTAAAAAATAGAGATTCTTTAAAATTTAAAATTTTTAATTCAATAAGGAACAAATTAAAATTTATACAGTTTAAAGGGGTAACCGAAAAATCAAAATATTTTAAAATTGGTATTTTTTTATGAAATTAATTCAATTTTTTGCTGTAAAAATAATTATTAAATACTCTTAACCCTCTTATTTAAAAGTAAATAAAATATATATATATATATAAAATTGTTTTCCCCCAAAAATATTTTTTTAATCTCTCCCATCCTTGATCGAACGATGGCGAGCAGTTCGATCAAGGGAGTTAGTCATTTTTCCAAAATGGCTCCATAGCAAAAAAGTAAAGAAAAAAATTTTTTGTATATATAAGAGGGGTTGAAAAGAAAAATGGAAACAGAGTAAGAGTGCAAGTACCCATGTGAGGAACGACTGCGAAAATTTCCATATTCTTCTGCAGAAAGACCTTATTACAAGGTTATTACTGCGACTGACCCCTAGATTCCACAAATGAGTTTTGACCTGCAGCTGTTTCGCGATCAGGGATACAGCTGTTTGCCTGAGGGTTATTGTGCCAATTGCCTGGGTATCACTTTTGAAAGAAAGTGCAGTAACTTAGGGCTGCTCTGTAGTTGACCTAGCTATACTCGTATGGCCAGTCTCAATTAGATAGAGTGAGTGAGGTGAATGTGTCAGAATTGACGTTTTCATTGATAGTAATCTGGTTGATCCTGCCAGTAGTCATATGCTTGTCTCAAAGATTAAGCCATGCATGTCTAAGTATAAGCAATTATACGGCGAGACTGCGAATGGCTCATTAAAACAGTTATAGTTTATTTGCTAGACGTTTATATGGATAACCGTAGTAATTCTAGAGCTAATACATGCTGGTTACGCTGTGCGTAGTATTTATTAGATAAAACCCAACGGGGGCGACCCTGTGGAGGAATCATAATAACTTAGCGAACTCGACGTAGTGAAGCATTCAAGTTTCTGCCCTATCAGCTTTCGATGGTAGTGTATTGGACTGGGCAAGCTTTTTAATTGAAATTTTTACTAGAAAACAATAGAAAAATTGAAAATAAAAAATATTGGACTACCATGGCGATGACGGGTGACGGAGAATTAGGGTTCGATTCCGGAGAGGGAGCCTGAGAAATGGCTACCACATCTAAGGAAGGCAGCAGGCGCGCAAATTACCCAATCCTAACTCAGGGAGGTAGTGACAAGAAATAACAACGCGGGGCTTTGTCTTGCGATTGGAATGAGTTAAGTGTAAAAGCCTTTTCGAGGACCCACTGGAGGGCAAGTCTGGTGCCAGCAGCCGCGGTAATTCTGGAGCCAATTAAAATTACTAAAAAAATTTATTATTAAAAAAATTGTTTATAAAAAAATAGTTTTATTGGTTCTAGTAATTCCAGCTCCAGTAGCGTATATTAAAGTTGTTGCAGTTAAAAAGCTCGTAGTTGAAGCTCTGCGGGGCGGGTCGCTGGGCCTCGGTCTGGTGACCTTCCTCGCATCCATCTGAGCAACGGCTCCGGCATTAACTTGTCGCTGTCGTGATCAGGTATTCTTTTGCTTATAAATGGGGAATTTTATTGTATAATTATCCTTTATAATTTATTCAGTGCTATTAGCCTTACTTTACCTTGAGCAAATGAGAGTGTTCCAGGCAGGCTTGGGCCTGAATCGTCCAGCATGGAATAATAGAAGAGGACTGGGCTCCATTTATTGGTGTTATGGCGCTTAGTAATGATTAATAGGGATAGTTGGGGGCATTTGTATTTAATTGTCAGAGGTGAAATTCTATGATTTATTAAAGACAAACTTATGCGAAAGCATTTGCCAAGGATGTTTTCATTAATCAAGAACGAAAGTTAAGGGATCAAAGACGATCAGATACCGTCGTAGTCTTAACCATAAACTATGCCGACTAGAGATTGGAGGTGCCATTAATAGAGACCCTAAATATTTATCATAAAAAATATTATAAATAAACAATAAAAACACTATAAATCCTTTATCCTCCCCATTAACAGTACTCCTTCAGCATCTTCCGAGAAATCAAAGTCTTTGGGTTCTGGGGGGAGTATGGTCGCAAGACTGAAACTTAAAGGAATTGACGGAAGGGCACCACCAGGAGTGGAGCCTGCGGCTTAATTTGACTCAACACGGGGAAACTTACCAGGTCCAGACATGGGAAGGATTGACAGATTGATAGCTCTTTCTTGATTCTATGGGTGGTGGTGCATGGCCGTTCTTAGTTGGTGGAGTGATTTGTCTGGTTAATTCCGATAACGAACGAGACCTTAACCTGCTAACTAGTCGTCCCTTGCCAAAGGGTCGGACTTCTTAGAGGGACTTTGGGGGCTACTCCAAGGAAGTTTAAGGCAATAACAGGTCTGTGATGCCCTTAGATGTCCTGGGCCGCACGCGCGCTACACTGATGCAGGCAGTAAGCCCTCCGCGGCAGAAATGCCCCGGTAACCTTCAAACTGCATCGTGATGGGGATTGACTCTTGGAATTATTGGTCATCAACGAGGAATTCCTAGTAAACGCAAGTCATCAACTTGCATTGACTACGTCCCTGCCCTTTGTACACACCGCCCGTCGCTCCTACCGATTTCGAGTGATGAGGTGAATCCTCCGGACTGCACACCTCGTGTGTGGGAAGTTGAGTAAACCTTATCACTTAGAGGAAGGAGAAGTCGTAACAAGGTATCTGTAGGTGAACCTGCAGATGGATCATTAACACATCCTTATTTACCTAACACACTTTTTATACAAAAATACAATAAATTAAGCCTTTTACTTATTTATTTTCCCTATTTATTAGATTTTCCCTTATTTTTAAAACCTCAGCGATGGATATCTCGGCTCTTGTAACGATGAAGAACGCAGCCAACTGCGAAAAGCACTGCGAATTGCAGAACACCGTGAGTCAGTAGATCTTTGAACGCAACCGGCGCCCTCTGGGCATGTTTGCTTCAGTGCCTCCTTTGCTACCAGCTGCGAGTGCAGTGCTCTCGCCAAGTTCTCCTATCCAGGATCTGGCAGGTTGGATCTGGGATCAAAGAGTGCCTGAAGTCAAGCAAGATTACCCGCTGAACTTAAGCATATTACTAAGCGGAGGAAAAGAAACTAACAAGGATTGCCCTAGTAACGGCGAGTGAACCGGCATCAGCCCAGACTGGAAATCGCTTCGGCGAGTTGTACAGTTGAGACATAGACCTTACACAGCGGAGCAGGTGTAACTCAGTTGGAACGCTGGACCGTAGAGGGTGATTGGCTCTCTATTTTTTTTTGGAAAATATTTTTGATTTTACTTATTTTTTTTTTATTAATTTCACAAGGAAAATACAGAAATCATAAAAAGTCGATATTTTATAGTAAAAATATACCCCAGGGTGATAGTCCCGTGCCACTTGTTCCAAGTGAGAGGTCGTGTTCCACGAGTCGGGTAGCTTGGGATTGCTGCCCAAAGTGGGAGGTAGACTTCTTCTAAGGCTAAATACTCACAAGAGACCGATAGCGAACAAGTACTGTGAAGGAAAGATGAAAAGAACTTTGAAAAAAGGGTTAAAATACTTGAAATCGCTGAGGAGGAAGCAGTGGGCTCTGCAGCGCTGGCAGTACAACTAACGACACGTCGTTGGAGCAGCTGACAGCACAACTCCGTCTGCGTCCTCGTGCTGTGCCTGAAGGCTGTTAGCCCACAGAGCCAGCACAATGGATTCAGGCGGAGTCGCGGTGTCCACTGACCCGTCTTGAAACACGGACCAAGGAGTCTAACATGCGTGCAAGTAGTAGGGTTTAAGCTAATTTAAACTGAATATGTCCCAATTTTTTATAATAATAGATTCTTTTTTTTAATATTTATAGACTTAAATTACCAATATAAGCTTAAAAATCAATTCAATTCAGCATAAACCACACTGCGCAACGAAAGTGAGCCTTGCCAAACTAGCAGCAAGGGCCGCGTCAGCGAGCTCAGCACATATGTTGGGACCCGAAAGATGGTGAACTATGCTTGGGAAAGGCGAAGCCAGGGGAAACTCTGGTGGAGGCTTGTAGAGATTCTGACGTGCAAATCGTTCTTCTAACCTGAGTATAGGGGCGAAAGACTAATCGAACCATCTAGTAGCTGGTTCCCTCCGAAATTTCCCTCAGGATAGCTGGAACAGTGCAGTTTTATCGGGTAAAGCGAATGATTAGAGGTTCGGGAGTTGTATTGAATAAACAGTAAATATAAGAAAAATCTAAATATTCCTATTAAATTCTATATATAATAATTCCCAATAACAACTTTCACCTATTCTCAAACTTTAAATTGGTAAGAACGCAGAGTTGCTTCATTGAACTCTGTGCCGAATGCGTGTTCCATGTGGGCCATTTTTGGTAAGCAGAACTGGCGACGAGGGTTCAACCTAAGGCAGGGTTGAGGCGACCAATTGGCAGCTAATGAGATGAAAAGGTGTTAGTTCATTTAGACAGTAGGACGGTGGCCATGGAAGTCGGAACCCGCTAAGGAGTGTGTAACAACTCACCTACCGAATGAACTAGCCCTGAAAATGGATGTCGCTAAGCAGCCAGCCGATACCCTGCTGTCCAGCTTGATGACAGTTGGACAGGTAGGAGGGCGTGGAGGCAGCGCAGAAGGCTCTGTGTGGACAGGGTTGGAGCTACCTCTAGTGCAGATCTTGGTGGTAGTAGCAACTATTCAAATGAGAACTTTGAAGACTGAAGTGGAGAAGGGTTTCATGAGAACAGCAATTGGTCATGAGTGACTCGGTCCTGAGGCCAGGGGTAATCCCGCGACGACATCGTCCAGGCCGAAAGGGAATGTAGTTAAAATTCTACAAGCAGGCGGTGGGTATTGAGTGGCAACACAACTGAACTCAAAGACGTCGGGGCGAGGTCCTGGGGAGAGTTCTCTTTTCTTCTTAACAAATCGCTGCCCTGGAGGTCTTTGCGACGAGAGAGGGCTATCGGTTTGGAAGAGCAGCACACCCTTTGTGCTGTCCGGTGCACCTCCTTCGGCCCTTGAAAATTTGAGGGAAATCTTATCGCTCGCCTGGCCGTACCCATAACCGCATCAGGTCTCCAAGGTTAGCAGCCTCTAGTACGTAGAACAATGTAGATAAGGGAATTCGGCAAATTAGATCTGTAACTTTGGGAAAAAGATTGGCTCTGAGGGCCAGGTCTTGGGCCTTCTGACCTCTTCATAGCTTCGCAGGAAGGGGCGACCTGACCAGCGTTAGCGACTGTTGAGCCAGGAGTAACCCAGGACAGCGAATGGCTAACTCAGAACTGGAGCAGCGAGGGGAATCCGACTGTTTAATTAAAACAAAGCATTGTGAAGGCCTCAAAAGGTGTTGACACAATGTGATTTCTGCCCAGTGCTCTGAATGTCAACGTGAAGAAATTCAATCAAGCGCGGGTAAACGGCGGGAGTAACTATGACTCTCTTTGGGTTAAAAAAAATTCCATAAATATTTCCTAGTAAATTTACTATAAAATATTTATTTCTGTCCTCTCTTAAGGTAGCCAAATGCCTCGTCATCTAATTAGTGACGTGCATGAATGGATTAACGAGATTCCTACTGTCCCTATCTACTATCTAGCGAACCCACAGCCAAGGGAACGGGCTTGGCAGAATCAGCGGGGAAAGAAGACCCTGTTGAGTTTGACTCTAGTCTGGCTTTGTGAAATGGCGTAGGAGGTGTAGACAAGTGGGAGCCCTGCGACCTTGAAAAACCACTACTCTTGATGTCATTTTACTTACCTCGTGAGGTAGCGACCATTCGTGGTTCTAGCTTTGCTTGCTAAGCGAGAGACAGAGCCAGGTAGGGAGTTCGGCTGGGGCGGCACATCTGTTAAACAGTAACACAGGTGTCCTATGGCAAGCTCAAAGAGAACAGAAATCTCTTGTAGACCAAAAGGGGAAAAGCTTGCTTGATTTTGATTCTCAGTACGAATACAAACCGCGAAAGCGTGGCCTATCGATCCTTTGCTTTTTAAAAGTCTTAAACCAGGCTACCTATTTTTCGCAAAAAAAAATTTATGTTTTTTATATATAGGCCTAAAAAAATTTATCTTTACTATAAAACTAACACCCTTAAACCAGAGGTGTCAGAAAAATTACCACAGGGATAACTGGCTTGTGGCAGCCAAGGTGGCAAAAAATATTTTTAAAAATTTATTATAGGAAATTATTTATAAAAAATAATAAAAGGCATCAGCCAAGCGTTCATAGCGACGTTGCTTTTTGATTCTTCGATGTCGGCTCTTCCTATCATTGTGAAGCAGAATTCACCAAGTGTCGGATTGTTCACCCGCTAATAGGGAACGTGAGCTGGGTTTAGACCGTCGTGAGACAGGTTAGTTTTACCCTACTGATGAACTGATGTCGCTACAGTAATCCAACTCAGTACGAGAGGAACCGTTGGGTCAGATCACTGGTTCATGCGATTTCCTGACAAGGAAGTGTCGCGATGCTACCATCTGTTTGATTATGGCTGAACGCCTCTAAGTCAGAATCAATGCTGGAACGCGACGTCCGCCAGTCACCTATGGAAACCATAATCCCACTCCCAACTGAGATCCTTGTCCAGGCGAAATGCTGAAGACGGCTTCTCAATGTACCAAATAGTGACTGGGACAAATCTTTTGCAGACCACTTACATGGAACGAGGGATTGTACGTACGAGAGTAAGCTTGTCTTACGATCTACTGAGATCCAGCCTCCTTCCTTCGATTTGTCACCCCCTGTATATTATTCTCTGCTGGGGTGTGAGCATTGTCTTTAGCTTTTTATAATTTGAATTGTGAAGCAGAAAATTGGAAATACTTTATATTATTTATCATTATCATTTATTATTCGGTTTTTATAGTTTCTAAAGCCATTCACTCCCCCTTTTAATTGGAACAAAATATAGGCTAAATTTTAATTTTTCGGGTAATCTAAAACTTAACAATATTTTTTCAATAGAAAAATTTTTATAGGTGAAACATACTAATTTTTATACTTAATTTAATAGGACAAATTGCAAGTAGATAAAATAAATTAAAATCTAAAAATTTGTCTTATTAATTTCAAAATTTTTAAAATATTTTTAATAGAGAAAAATTTAATGTATTTATTTTATAAAAAAAGTTAAATTGAAGCATCAATTTAAAAGGGGGGAGTCAGTAATAATTAGGCCAAAGCTATTCTTTTCACATTCAACTATATCTCTGAGACTTGCCTCACCAATCCTGCTGTGTGTCTTACTTCTTTTATAGTCTTAATCAATATTTTAAATATTAAAATATTTATTTATCTATTATAAATTAATTTTAGTTTTCTATAAGCAATTGCTATTTATGAGATTATGTAAAATCTTGCATCATTTGATAATACTAAACTTACATTTAAAAATTATATATTTAAATTGTTTGAACTGAAAATGGAGTTTTTGATGTTAATGATCTTTTCGCAGCATAATAAAATCAAAATCAATAATTGTGAGCTCAGTTTTTTAAATCTTTCTGTTATATACTATTATAGTATACTTATTCTTTATTTGAATACTGCTTCATATATAGCAAGAATTTTGCATTACCTTAATTATTTAATAACTATATCCTTTAGAATTATTTGAGTAATTATGGTCCCCGAAAAAGCAAGTCTTGCCCTAATGTACATACCTTATAGTATCATGTACACAATAACGTGCTTCCTTCTTTGATATATACAAAACAAAGGCATTTGATGAAATCTGCAGCATCTATAATTTATATGAATATTACTTGCATTTTCCTGTGAATCATGGGAAGGTCCCATTATAAGTCAACTGCTTTGCTATTTTCATGCTGACTATACTTTATACAAATAGCTTCAAGCTTCCATTATAAAGTCATCCTGAATAAAGTATCAACTGGATCTTCAAAATTTGGATCTGTCACAGTATGGGCTTTACCGCCTGAGGTTTGCCCATATGGGAAAATTGCGCCGTTTACGCCTTCCATGACGCCATCTATAATTGGACAAGCAGCCTTTTCATATACAGTGGACTGGGTGTCGTTTTCATCAAAAACGTAGTTAAATGGAAAGGAGAGTGGCTCTCCTTTTTCTTTTGTTTGGAATATAGCCACTGATAGGTTGTCTTAGGCAATTTCCACTATTTCTTTGCTGGAAAATTCTCGTTCGAAGTCATTGTGAGGCATGAATCGGCAAAAGACGAGGGTGTTCTCTTGGGAGAGATCATAACTTGGTTCCATGATAATAAATTTCGATTATTTGTGAGTTATTTTCTATTAAAGATCTAATTAAATGAGTTATTTCACCAAAAGTGTTCAGTGGATTTCTCCTTTAAGTTACAATAATTATTCTTTTCTAAATCTAAAATAAATATGCCCTTACAATGTGAAATAAAGAGCTGTAAAAATGTTCCTGCTTTCGTTTGTGTGTGCTTAGAAAATGAACATTTACTTTGTAAGGAGCATTTTATGAATCACTTATTCACCCACTAGTGAGTGAGCAACACCATTTTCATAAAAATATATTGATTAGCCATTAAAATACAAAATTATACGCACGGCAAAACAGTGTTAGCAGGTGATCCAACTAGTATTCTATTTTTCCTCAAAATGAGCTATTTTGAAGAAAGAAAGATAGGACACTGGTAGCTTGTTAAATTATTTCCCACGTGTAAAAATATCTATAAATATTTATAGGTTTTTCCTTTGGATAACCCAATAAGGCCATGATTTGTCCGCTTTTTTCATTTTGGTCGGACCAAATTGATAAATTTTGGACAGACCAAAAAAAGTGGTTAAGTCATGGCCTTATGGGGGTTATTCAAAGAAAACCTTTATTATAGAAATAAAATGGCGACGTACGGAAATTTGACTCCGAGGCGCACTCCCTGTGGGCAGGTAGATGAAGCTTAAAGTAGGGCCTCTGCTCCTTTGGAGGTACTCTTTAGGCTTGGGGATGTCTTATCGAAGAGGGAAGTTTTGTTTCTCCCTAAGGCTACTATTCAGGTTTGCCTAACACATGGTCTTCCCTTGTCAGGACCATCAGGACATTCTGCAGATGGTGGCTCTGCCCTATGGGATTCAGATTCCATTTCCCTCGAGTCTATGTGGACTTGCTTTTTGGAGTCAAGACATCGCAAAGGTTAATGGATTGCCCTCTTGCGACCATCTTAACAGTTTAATTTAGCTAAATACTATAAAAACAATATTCTAAATATAAATTTCGTAAATTTTTTCATTTCATCTGTTTTCAAATTATAATTTTTTATGCTGTTATATAAAAAATTACTTCTCCTGCAACTAAAAAAAGCATTTCTCAGGGTGGCGAAGTTAGGAGATTCAAGTAAAACCCAACACAAAAGCGTATGCTTGCTTCCAAGAATTTACTCACCTATCAATAGTTGCAACAATGAGGATATAATATCAAGCAAGTGCTACGAGATCTCATATTACAAGAAAATTCCTGATACAACTAGCAGGCTTTTAGTATATATTATCCAGTATGCTGAACAAATTTTTTCTCTCAATTGATCAAAACGCAAAACTCATACAAGCTTTTCACAAAATTCCTGCTACGCAGTCAAGCCCGAGTTTCTATTCCCAAAGACTATTTGCTCTGGTGTCATCTATAGGCATAATGAGCTCAATTATAAGCTTGCCAGATCCCTAAGTGATCATATTCTCCAAATATCCAGTCCTTCCGCATTATTGAAAAGTTATGTCAATAAAATCAATTTCATAAACCACAAAGACTTTTTAAGCTGCTTCAAAAATATAATGACTGATATGCTTACTCCCCTATCTTTGATCAAGTGGCCTGCCATCGTTCGATCAAAGATGATATTAAAATTTTTTGGAAAACATCATGCAAGTTGATATTTATTTTATTAAAAATTTTATACACTAGGAGAAAAGATATAAAGCATGAAATATATTAGCAAATATACTAGAAATCGCATTATAATAATTTAAAGGTGATTATATACTCTAATACTGATAATATAAAATATAGAAAGTTAAATTTATGCTTGGCTGTATAAAAATTGTTCTAATAAGGATGGGGCTAATTTTCCCAATTTTATTTTACTCGATCAAAAGATAATTGGGAGCTAGAGAAAAACTTTTAGACATTATTTTACAATCAAAAATTAATAAAAAACTGAAATATTCAGCCAGCAATGCTATAACTATCTTAAATTACTCCAAATATAATTTTATCAATAAAGATTTAAGAGGCATTCAAATTGAAGGTGCAGATTTATCAGAAGCACTCATAATAAATACAGATTTCCAAGGAAGCAACTTAAAACGGGTCAATTTTTCGTATGCAAATATATATGATTCTAATTTCCGTAACTGTGATTTATCAGATGCTTGGCTTGGGCAGATTCCACCAGTTATAAGCACATATCCTGCCAATTCTGTCGCTTTCTCATTTTGTGGAAATTATTTAGCTTTTGATTGCCGCAACACTGTCATTATGCATGATATTAAAACAGGCCTTAAATTCCAAGAATTCAAGCACAGTACAAATATTACTGCAATTTCTTTTTCAAAAGATGGAACTCTACTTGCTGTAGCCGATAGCAATTATATAGTAAATTTATGAGACATTAAGTGTAAAAAGCTAGTTACTAAATTAGCAGGCCACACAGACACCATTTCTTCAATAGCTATATCACCGGACAGAAATTTCGTGGCAACTGGAAGTTATGATGACAGTTTAAGAATTTGAAATATTGAAACATATATGCGAGATTACTGTATAAGCTATGCTAAAGATGTTGTGAGCTCAGTCGCGTTTTCTTCTTGTGGAAAATACTTTGCTTATGGAACTCATTGTAAATCTGCAATAGTTTCTTATGTAGATAATATAAGTTCTCGTAAGTGGGTATTTTACCATTCTGATTCTGTAAGGGCTGTTTCCTTTTCACCATGCTCAAAATATTTAATAACTAGCTGTGAAAATCTAGTTATAACAATCTGAGATCTAGAAATTGGACGTCTAATTAAAAAAATTAGAAAAGAGTATCACCCTATGCACATTTTAAAACCTTCTATGAGATATCACTCTTTTACTGAACAACAGATATCATTCCTCAAGTTTTTAGTTAACTCCCCATGAACGAGCACCGAACAAAAATATTTTAGTATAAAATTTTATTATAAAACTATTTTTATATAAATAATAATTTTTATAATGATTTCTCTAACTAAATCTGTTGAATTTTAAATAGCTTTTGCATTTGAAAACATATAAATTTTACAAATTAAATGAATTTTTAAATTGGGATTTTTTAAATTTTGAAAAAATAAATTTTACTATAGAATTTATATCGTTGAAAAAAATTTTGTTTTAGCTCATAGAGGGGGGAGAAGCACAGCCACTCAGAAGCTAAATGATTCAATGAGCAGCTTTTCAACATGTGATCAGTCTCTTATTCTCCTAATGGAAAATATATCGCGATAAAGAAATCAGATACATCAGGAAAATCAATAGAAATTTGAGACATTAGAACTTTAGAGGAGCATCCTTTTTTGTATAATGAAATTACCACTATATCTTTTTCTTATGATGGGAAATATATTGCAGTGGCAGACACCTCAAGCTTAATCATGATTAAAGATGCCGAGACAAAGAAAAACAAATTTAAACTTAAAAGCAGCAAAGGAATAATTATTTATGTCAAATTTCTGAAATTTGGGTATTTCCTTATATCATTGTGCTCAAGGAATTATATCACTGTTTGGGATGCCGAAAATCAATATCCTTTAAAAGAATTCATAATGGGAAACATTCAGGTTTCTGCAATTGATATAGCTTTTAACGATAAAATTATAGCGACTGGACAATCTAACGGTGAAGTTAAGGTGTGGGATCTAACGGCTCCGTCAAATTATTTTTTTTTAAAATGCAGCGTAGAATTTCTCACTTGTATCAATTTTTCACCATGTGGGAAATATCTGGCTACAGCATGCAATAATAAAAAGCTGCTTTTATGAGAACTTGGCGGCAGAAAATCGTTGGAATTGGATGGCCATAAACAGAATTTATTATGTATGAGCTTCGTTCAGTCTACAAATTATCTGGTTTCAGCAGATGCAGGTGGGCAAGTTATACTTTGGGATATTGAAGCGCAATGGAAAATTTTAGAAATTCAAGCTGATGATCAGATGATACCTTCAATAGCTGTGTCTTTATGTGGGGATTATTTGATAACTGGAACCTTAAATGGCTGTGTCAAAATATGGAATACTTGGGAAGGCACTCTGATTAAAGAAATAAAATATCATTCCAATGCAGTTGACTCTCTTAAGTTTCTCAACAATAAAAAACTTGAGTTCGCTTCTGTAAGTGCTGATAACACTTTCAAGCTATGTAGACTTTAGCAAATAAAATAAAAATGATTTATAGCTTTAATCATAATTAACTTTTGTGGTAGAATTATATATATTTTTAAATTTTATTGATTCTGAATTAATTTGGTCAGCCTTAATTATTCTTCAGCAGTATCATGCTTCAAGTAAGCTAGAAGATGCAATAAATGCTTTTAACATCTCAGTTTATTTCTTTGAAAGACACAAAAATATTGCGTGACATTTTTCAGCCATCGATACAAATCATGATGAAAAGTTAACTCACCTATTTAATGAACTTTTAATTTGATATAACCAATAAACCGATATTTTCTTACAATTGAAAAGGGGACTCTCTTCAAAATTATTTATATAATTTAATTAGAGAAAAATATAATAGTCAAGACGCTTCTAATTTCAGTTTAAGTTTTTCAACACCCAGGAGTTGCCCTTTTCTTCCACTTCAAATTCATTATGAAGTTATTACTTTTAAAAACGAAACTAGTGATGGGTCTGAAGAAGAAACAGTAGAGATGTTACAAATGTGATAGAGCTTGAAGCCACTGAACTCAATCCACGAAAAATTAAATCAAAACTCCATTTAATTTTTTTTGACTGGGTTCTCAATTATATAAATAATCTTGATTTCATTATGGTACAAAATCGTATTGAAAGAGGAAAGTCAAGCATAAATTCGCCTAAATCAAAAGAACTCTTATCTTGCAAACCTTATAAGCAGGTTACTAATAAGATAAGATGCTTAAAAGATATCTATTTTAGGGTGTGAAACACTATAGTTAAAGATATTCCTAAATGAACGCAAACTGAAAGTCTCAGGGACTCCTATTTCAACTCAGTTGATCTCGCATCATTTTATCCAAGTCTCGAGCTATTTAAAACTTATTTCTCAACAGATCTACAAGAAATTCTGTTTGAAATCGTTATTTTCTCAAAAGGGTTACCTGAGATCTCAAGAGCTGCAAGCAACGCAATTTCTATTTTAAACAAGCTTGGCTATTCATTTAATAACACTGATCTTCAATCAACAAATATCCCATATGCCGACTTATCCAACTCTCTTTTCATTAACACAAATTTTAAAGACAGCAGTCTCAATTCAGCTAATTTCAATCAGTCAAATCTTTACCACGTGAATTTTAAAAATTGCGACTTAAAAAATGCGAAATTTTCTAAAAATCACGTGATTTTAAGTTATAAAAAAGTAGGGGAAAGTTTTGATGTTTCCAGATGTGGGAGGTATTTAGTAGCATTTGGGTTTGAAAATGAAGCGAGAATAAGATTATGGGAAATAGAGTCTGATAAACTATTAAAAGAAATTAATTGTGGAGATTTAGGACTCATGCATTTATTACGATTTTCACCAAGTGCCCGCTATATTGGGATAATAAAATCTGGAATAGTTACTTTATATGATTTACAAAATGAGTACAAAATAATTAAATTTGAAGGCTTTTTCTACAATGCCTCTTGCTTTGCATTTTCTTCATGCGAAACGTATTTTGCAGCGGGAAGCATGGATAACAGTATAAAAGTTTGGTATTTAAAAAGCCAAGCACTTATTCATATGCTGAATGGGCATGCAGCACAAGTTGTGGATGTGTCGTTTTCTCCTTGCAATAAGTTATTATATTCAGCTGGCGATGATTCTTACATTTTAGTGTGAGATTTTGACGCAAAGGGTAAGATAGTACCGTGCTATAAAGGCACAACTTTTATTCGAAATAAGAAAAAGAAAGGAAAAAAACTTATAAAGCGTTTTCAAGAAGAAAAATGAGTTAAATCGATAACACCTAGTAGTAATGGAAAGTTCCTAATTTGTTTATCACAAAATATTTCAGTATGAAACATTAATTTGGGAGAAAAAGTGCTTTTATATTGCCCAACTTTATTTCCTTCCCAAGCTTCTTTCAATCAAATAAATTTAATTGCATTTAGAAGAGAAGATGGGGCTATTCTGGGTTTTGACATAGAGACTCAGCAATTTACTTATCAAATCTATTGTGAGCCAGGTAAAGAATCCAGAAAGCTTGTCTTTATGCCTAATGGAAAATCTATTGCAGCTGCAAGTAAAAGACAAGGTATTTCATTCTTCGATATTTCTGATGTAAACAGCAATAAATCAATAAAAAAAAGCAATTATACTGTCAACTCTATTTCATTTTCTCCATGTGGAAATTATTTTGTTACACATTGCGGAGAGGCAGAGATTGAATTATGAGACTTCGCGCAGCATAAGGTTATAAAGCACTTATACGCAGGCTCTCCGAATCATGCAGTAAAAACTATAATATATTCATCATCTGGCGACTATATAGCAATGCCCAGTAATAATTTAATTTTTATTTACTCTCCACATTTAGACCTACTACATGAATTTTCAGGTTGTACTAGCTACATCAAGGCTTTAACTATTTCTCATGATGGAAAATTAATTGCTGTCGGAACTGTACATGATGAAATTGTGCTTTGAGAAAAAAGCTTAGACTCCATAAAACAAGTTTGCACCCTTAATGGGCGATTTAATTGTGCAAAGTACTTAGGATTTACTCGAAATAAAGGAATCATCGTCTCTTGTTTTGACGATAACAAAATCAAAGTATGGAGTTACAAAGAAGAGAAATGTATACATTTCTTCAAAAACCATCAAAAATTAAATGTCATACTTCAAGTTTCTCCTTCTCAACAAATTTTTGTTTATGCTTTTGGATCTTCAACTGATATTTTTCTTTATGATTTAAATTCTAATGACGGATTCCAAAGCACATTTAAAAGAAATGGAAATAATCCTTATAAATATATCAAATTCTCCCCCAGTGGAAAATATATTGCAGCTTTGAGCTTAGAAGACTCTGAGATAAAGTGTATCAATAATATTTATATATGGCTTGTTGAGAGTAGAGAGTTATTAGTCAGTTTTAATGAACTTGAGGATTTAATTACTTGTATTGAATTTTCAACTAGTGAGAAAATAATTGCTTTAGGTTTCAAAAACGGCATAATTAAATTCTGGGAATGGCAAAATTTAATAAAATAATATTTATATGAAGTATTATAAATATCTATGTTTTTATAAAGCTTATACACTGAAAAACTTTCAAATTTTTATTTATGAATCTAATCTTTTTAAGAGAATTTAGAGCATTGATAAATGATGCCAGCAAACTTCACTCACCATTGAGATTTCCTCGAGCAATTTATATTGATGCAAAGCCTAATTCAGAAGTCTTTATATAGCTTGCTGAAAGAGAACAGTAGCTATTAATCAGCATAAAGGAAAATGTTGGCTTAGTTGCTTGCTTTGGGCTTACTTATACCGAGAATATTATTAATTAGATATCAATAATTGCATAACTGAATTTTGGGATTGGAAAAAATATAATTCATACCGACTAGTATTTAAAGTTAAAGCAAAAATATACAAAAGAGCCAAAAAGAAGAGGAAAAGTAAATAAAATCCTGTTTCTTATAAAATTTTATACATCTTTTAAGATTAATAAATTTATAGAATCATGAGAGGACCAATTAAATCAAGTTTTATGTACAGCTCAGGATTTATACAAGAAACACCAAAACAGGCTAAAGAAGAAGCCAAAATTGACCCAGCTCCAGTCGAAGAAAGACCCAATCCTGTTAAAGCAGGCAAAAAAGCATTCAGAAAATTTGCTAACAAACTATCCAAGTTTGCCCTCGAAAACGGTGTTAAAATTAGAAAACGAAAGCAAACATTACATTAAGATTTTGCCCAAACCCAGAGCTTCCCGCTGCGGTTTCGTCACACAGGGCCGATCTGCTTTGCTGCACCAGGGCGTGCCTCCACGCAGTGTTGTCGACTGAGACAGCAAAACGAAAGCAAACAAATAATCTTATCTCGTCTAAAACAGCTTGGAAGAGGCGAAAAAATCCCTCTTGAAGTGCTTCAATTAGCCCACATTCTTGCTGAGCACAGAACTAAGCCTAAATTCTACAAGCTCGATTCCTGCAAATTAGACCACTGCGGAGAGTGCATCAGGGATTTTTTTTTTAACAAAGACATTTGTGAGCACGGCAAGAACACTTTTGAAAAAGAAAAATCAGATATTGCTGTACTGATCACTAAACTAAATGAAACTTATAAAATTTGCCCAGTCTGTAATGAAGGAAAAGACGATATTGAGTTCTCACTAGTCAGATCTGAAGGCTGCAATGTGTGTGATTCCTGCACAACTCAGAATTGCATAAATAACGTGAAGGATTTTTATAATTTAAAGTGTCCAAGAATAGGATGTGAAAATATATATTCAGGGGAAATTAGAGAGATCCTTAAATATGCTTTGGCGACACTGCCAAATAAAATAGAAGTGCCACCGCCTCCTGGAAAGAATATTATCTGCGTGTTTTGTAATAGTGTAGATAAGATCAGAGAAATTTGTGAGAAGGAATGCTTGTGCTGTGAAAACTGCGCACAAAACATGAAAAATAATAATGTGGAAGTGTGCCCAGTTTGTGGGTCGAGAGCGTCACCATAATAAAGTAATTTGAATAAGATAATCTTAAAAAATTTAGTTACCCATGTATTAATTGTGGAATTTTTTAATATATTTATCACTTGGATTGGAGTAAACATATATTTTCGCTATATCACGTTTACCAAGATAATTAGTTATATTGTTTTACATCAGAAACAAGCTTATCTCTTTGCCCTAATTCAGGGATTAGAGAATCTTTAATAATGCAAATATTCTTATAAATAAATTTTATAGTGATTTGCAGCTACAATTATTATTTTATTATATTCCAATTTACTAGAAAGATTGGAGTTTCAATTGTTTCAATCTTTATTTTAATAAAATGGAATCTACAGCTGAGTTCCCTCCTGAAATATATGAAATTATTAAACCAGTCTTGGAATTCGACCAAATTGATCCAATCTTTTACAATAATTGCAACGTTTTAGAAGCATTAATTGCTGTGTTGAGGAATAAACCTTCTCCTTCTGTATTATGCATTATTGAAGGGGTTATGGGGAAGGCAATCTCAAATTTTATTTCACCTAACTCCCCCCTCCGTGAGTGAGCAAAACCATTAGAAAAATCGCTATTTTTTGCCAAAAACCCATCTTCCGTGAGTGAACAAAAAAATTTTTTTAATAGAAAAATTTTTATATGGAAAAAAATTTTGATATATAAGTGATAATTAGTATAATGAAATCTAGAGCTAATTCTTGTTAATTTTAAACAAATTACTTTTTAAAACATAAATTTTTATAGATTAAATTAATATCTGCTTTCCATATACATAAAATGGCGTATAGCGACCGACCCACCCTCTCAGTGGTGGTTACCCATGTATATCCCGGGCATGGTTTTTGGAGCCAGGAGCTAGCCCAACAACGTCTGGGACCTCGAAGCGAGAGGCCTAAGCGCAAAAGCCGCTGTTTTTGCGACCAGACCCATGGGCAGTTACTCGTGACTTCTTTTTGCCAGCAGCGCTCAGCCCAGTGAGTGCCCGAAATGAGGCAGGGCGACTTACCTGCCTAAGCTACTTTTGTGGCTCGCCCCGAATGGCGAAAGCTGTTGAGTTCTTTCTCGGGATGACCGGAAAAGAGGGGAAGGCGAGTTAGACAGCTAAACGGGGTCTCTCCAGTTAAAAAGGTGCCCTTCAATGGGCAGATCTGGCGGACGACGCGGCAGTGTTGGCGTAAACTTAGGCGACGATCCAAGTTGGAAATGGAGGCGGTCAGCAAAGCCGGTATAAGACGGCCCTTGACAATACCTCTACCGAGAAACCGGGGGTTTCGGCTCGGGCTTGGTGAACGCTCTGCCACCACACGGGAAACCGTGGAATGCTTCCTCGGACGTAGTAGGGACCTTAAATACCCAGCGTAATCTTAAATCTTAATATCTGCTTTCCGATTTCGCGAATTGGGATTTTTTTAATAAAAATTTTTAAAAAAAAAAACAAATTAACCCCCCCTCTGTGAGTGAACAAAAAAATTTGTTCACTCACGGAGGGGGGAGTAAGCATTTAAAAATTCTTATGTCATTAATATACACAAATTCAGCCTACCCTGAGCTCCAAGAATCTATTTTACGGTCAATTTACCAAGGACTTAACACTTTTATTGAAAAAGAAACAAACTTTACTGAAGCAGATGGAAAAGAAAGATGGGTCAAGCCGCAGCCAAACAGGTATTTTTTCTTCAACGGGCAGGGGAATTTCGCTCAGTGTTCTTGTCCTAAAGAAACTTTTGCGCCTAAAAAAGAATTTAGTTTTTTTGTATGGGTTTTTGTAGACCAGAGAAGCATCAATTCTTGCATCGCAGAATTTTCAGAAGGAAAAGACCAAAGGTTTTCAATTTTTATAACAAAAGAGTTCTCAGTCGGAATTAAGCTTTCCAATTTAAAAACAATTTTTAAGGTAGAATCTGAGAAAAAGCTTGAAAATAACCAGTGGAATATGATCGGATTTTCAATAAGAAAAATTTTAGGGTTTAGAGGCAAAAAAGATGAGCTTTTGGTGTTTGTAAATAGTGATTATCCGTCTAAAATTAAAAAGAAAAAACAGAGCGTGATGTACCCGAATTTTGAAATTAGCGTCATTACGATTGGGAATACTTCTGATCTCAATAAACCATTCCAAGGAAAAATTGCTTCAATGTATATTTCTGATAAGTTTTTGCCAAACCATTATTTTTCATTAGTGCATGAAGCAAGTAATAAGCTTTCTATAGACTATAATCCAAGCTATGCCAATAATAAGCTAATTATTAGAGAGTTTTGGAATTCTTTGATTTTTCAATGGAATTCTTGCAGGAAAATTCCTATGTTATTTTTAATTAAATTCGATGTAAATTTGTTCTAATTATTTTTTTTTCAGAAATAAATTTAAGATTTAAGATTACGATAACACTCCGTCGACCCCCACTTAGCTTAGGATCTGACAAGCAAGCCCATCCTTCCTGAATTCCATCACTGGCTAACAGCTCTGACAACGGTAGGTGGAATTGGCCTAACCGTCGAACCGTTACAGTAGCCTATGACCTAGACGAGTCTCTCTTTCTTTCTTGATGTTGATTCAAGCACACAAGGAACTGCCGAAGCAGTTCCAGCGACAATATCCTTCAGAAAGTCTGAAACTCCCTCACTAGGATGACCTTAGGGAACAAGGACCCTAATTCATTCGCTCCATTTTTAATTGTGCAGAAATAAATTAATGAATTTATATATCAAATTTCAAAAATTTCAATGCCTGCGGCTGACAATGAATCCACTCAGTCAATATATTTGATTCTCTCAACATAAGTGGCGGCTTAAAGCTTTGAATTCCAATAATCACGAAATGTAACACCCAAGGCATTATCTGGATTATTAAAATACTTAGCGCCCTCTGCCAAGTTTCTAACTATTTCGAAAGCCAATGCATACCTTTTAATAATTTTTTCGAAAATTTTGGGGTTGCCCTTGGAGAATGCAATATTGACCCCAGCCAAGAATTTTTATATGCTTGCATAGAATTAATCAAAAACCTGGAATGAAGCCGGCCTAATAAAGCTTCTCACAATTTCCAATACTATTATCAAATCAAGGCGTTTAATTCTATTTTTCTAAATAAACCATTGTGGATAAATCTGGTACCATCAACCATTAAAGACTATTTAAAATTTTTAGCTGAACAAATTCCTTTACATTTTACGTTCTCTATTAAAGAAATGCCAAGGCTTTTTATATTTCTTATCACAGCTGAAGCTATTGTATATAAAGAGCAAGACCCATTATTAGAAGAAGAATACTATAATTCAATTTTGCTTATGCTTCAAAGAATGTTGGTAAAAGAAAACAAAATTTTTAACACTGAAGCTTTTATTGGTATCCTTATGAAAATGGCTGAAAGTGAAGGGCACATAACTCTATTAGAAAAATTTCTTCAATTTCTCTATTATTTTAAAATTTCATTGCCAATTGATAAATTCAATGAATTGTATATGGTTATGCTGAACCTGCTAGAAGAGCATGCTGATAATTCTAATATTCATGAAAATTTGATTAGGTTAATGATTGAACTAGTTTTAAAAGTGACGCAAAATACCACAGATGTAGGGAAGACTCAGCAAATAGCACAGACGTTATATATAGATTTAGAGAGATGCTTGCATAGAGATATCAGCTTTGAAGTATTTGCATCAATCATGAGGCTTGTAACCATAATGACAGAAAATTTCAAAAACTTCATTGACCTTATCACTACAAGGATCCCAAAATGTGAAAACCTCCTCGATAAAGCCCAAATTATTGAAAACTTAAACAAAACAATTTTTGACATCCCAGGGTTCAGTTTAACACTCCATGACAGACTGAATTTCCCTCAATGGCTTATTGAGTCCTACACAAATGTAAAAGACCCATCTTATCTTGACAGATTTGCTGTGAATATTTTTTCAAATATCCAAAATCTCCTTAACTACAATAATCTCAGAACTTTTATGTTTGGGATTGCAGACAATATAAGCTACGAAAAGTCATTAGATTTCTTTTTATTGCTGCTACACAATATAGACGATAAGCTCAAAAACAATATTCGGTGGTTTCTAGAGCTCTTAGGGGTGCTTGAAGATTTACTTAATCCTGCATTTATAGAGACTGAGCCAATCATTTCTTTTAAATTCAGAAATATTATCAATGAAATTGTCAAAGCAGCAAAGGATTTAAAGCTGCTTTCTTTATGCCAGCCAAATCTTCCAGCTATGAATTTTTCTACCTTGAATAATCTTTTTAATGAAACCAGAAGACTAAAAAAATACGATAAAAATGCGCTATATTTAAGAGATGGAGGATTTATTCGGTTTATTTTAAAATTTATATTTATTAGTCTGGATTTTGAGCAAAATGATGATATGGTAGAAGCGCTTCAAAATTTAGTTAAATTTTGAAGCGAAAAACATTCAAGTAAATTTCCAAAAAAAGAGCCACAAAAATTCGAAAGGCTCACAAAGCTATATGGAAATTACCCAAAAGATTCTGAAAATATTTTTAGTATAAATTTTATCATATTATACGTTTTTGCTGAGTGCACTGAAATTATTTCTCAAAATAATGCGACCACTCTGCTAGTTTGTTTTTTATCAAAGCTTATAATTGATTGTAATGTCTGCGATTTGCTTCAGTCTATGCTGTCTTCATTAACTTCAGAAGATTTGGCGAATTTTCATAATTTGCAGGAAAATCTAGATAAGCATTTTCATAGTACTTCAAGGTCTCATTATCCTCTTAATTTGCGAAATAAAGTGTCAAAGGCTGTATTAGAAAATTTAAGAAATACCTCTCCGATAAGATATTCTGGGGCTGTTGTTGATTTTTATATAAATGATCAAAATCAAGTTGAGGAATTTAAAAAGACATTAAATAGAGAAATACAAAGGCTAAGTAGCTCTTTAGAAAATTTAGAAGTAATGAGACAAGTTTTGGCGTCTGAGGATTGAATTAAAAATGTCCATTTATTTTTACTAGCTTATACGTCGATGAAAGTTAACTTTTTAGGAGTCATTGTCCCTAATTTTAAATCAAGGTATACTGATATTGATTCTCCATATTCAGGAAAAACCTACCATGAATCAACTATGAGCTCAAGCTATGTTGATAGAAATGATGAAACTAAAATTTATGATGTCCAATTTGATGAATATATATTCCATTTTTGGGATATATAATAAATTTTTGATTTTTATGCATTTTTTATAAATTCAGCTTTTTCAGAATAAAATCTATAGGAAATTCATATAACCGCGAAAAAGGAGAAATAGCTCTTATAGAAAAAGAATTCGCCCAAAAAATGGAATACGACAAAATATTTTATTTAAAGCAAAACAAATCAATCAATAAAATAATGAAAACCTTCCTTACTAACAGTCTAGAAGAAAATTCTAATTATTTTAGCGTGATGAATAGGTGCGATGGCTTAGGACGGATGCCATTTTTAAAAGAATGGTCTAATTCCCCTTTAATTTGGAATAAAATATCCTGTTTAGAGGGGCTAAATATATTTTTTTAAAATAAAATTATATATTAAATTTTTTTATAAAAAAAATCTTATAAAAAATTAAACTCAATCTTTTAAAATGTTAAATTATTTTTATGAAGAATTAATTTAAAATCAATCAATTCATTGCGAAAACTGCTTATATAATATTCTGCTTGCACTTTTTCTCAAAAATTGGAAATTTTACCGATATTTTGTTCCAATTTAAAGTAGGAGGAGTAAAGAAAAGCTTTCTACAGAAACTAATTTAATTGCTTCCCAAGCAAGGGTTAAAGGTGAAGTATTTCAAAGGAAATCCTTACTTGATGAGCTTGAAAATTCAGAAGAATTATCCAGAAATTTATCATTACTAGAACAAGGAATAAGTGAAACTAATCCTTCTTCAGAAGACGATTCTTATAATAGCATTGAAGAAGAAATTATTGACGAAATAAAAGAAATGGAATTCTCTGACAATGAAAATGAAGGCACAGAGCCAGCAACCCCAAGAAATCTTCCTGTAGATTTTGAATTACAAGCAGTTGAAGATCAGCAAAATACTTGGAATGCTAATATTGATTTACGCTCTGAATTAAAATATAGCTGTGCTAGAGTCAAAGTAAAAGGAATTTACCAAGGGATGCTAAAATTTAAAAATAATTATATGATTTTTACCAATGAACAGACAATTAGAGCATCCCAAGCATCTGAATCTTCAGCTAATTTGAACCAATATGAAAAAGATATAAGAAAAATATGGAATATGACAGAAATTCGAGAAATTTTTGCAAGAAGGTTTGTGTACAACCATAGCGCTATTGAATTTTTTTTGAAAAGTGGAAAAACACTATATTTTAATTTATTTGAAAAAGAGATATGTGACTCGGTTTTGGATTTTTTAACAGCCAAACTTAAACGCCATGGAGCATTGATTCATAGAGTTTATAGTGGCTCTGCGTTGAGAAGATATACAACTGAGTGAAGAAATGGGTCAATAAGCAATTTCGAATACTTATCCTTTATAATTTAAAAAAATAATTTATTTACCTCTTTTTCATCATAAATATCTATATATTTAATTTTTAATTCGGAGAATTATTAATTTTAAATAAGCACGCAAGCAGATCATTTAATGACTTAAGCCAGTATCCTATTTTCCCATGAATCCTTAACTATTACAACTCTAAAAATATCAAATTTGAAGACCCAGGAATTTATCGTGATCTTAAGCTGCCTGTAGGTGCCCAAAATGAAGAAAGGAAGACTGATGCAATAAGGAGATATGAAATGTGCTCAGAATCGGGCATGCCTCCATTTCATTATGGCACACACTATTCTAATGGCGGCTTAGTCCTTCATTACTTAGAGAGAATTGAACCTTATACTGCTCAAGCTAAAAAACTACATGGATGGAAATTTGATCTGCCAGACAGACAATTTATATCTTTAATAAATGCTTGGGATGGTATAATAAACACGACAGGTGATATTAAAGAGCTTATTCCTGAGCTTTTTTATTTATCTGAAATATTTGTAAACCTGAATAATCTGGAACTAGGAGCAAGACAAGATGGGACACAGGTTGGGGATGTTGAGCTTCCTACATGGTCGAAGTCTCAATATGATTTTATTGTAAAATTTATTAGATTGAGTTCATCTAGGCCAGCTCATTATAAACAAGGTTTTATTTTATTATGAAATTATTATAAATAGCTAAAAATCAGTCAATGTCTATATAAAACATAAAAAAGCTTTAGAATCTGCTTATGTCAGTGAAAATTTAAACCATTGGATTGATCTTATTTTTGGTTATAAGCAGGCAGGAAAAAGTGCAGTTGAAAGCCTCAATGTATATTTTGCGACTACTTATGAAGATAATTTTAATAAAATTATGAACAATTCCCAAGATCAGGAATTTAAAGAAACAATGAAAGAGCAAGCCATTCACTTTGGACAAACACCAATCCAACTATTTAAACGGCCACATCCAGCTAAAAAAGATACCAAAGAAAAATATAAGCCTTGCAGTATTATTGAGAAAATAAAAAATTCAGTCACAAACTGAAGTGAGCCATTTAACAGCTATGGGAGAGTTATTGCCATGCTAGCATCACAGAAGTTTTTTGTGATAGTAAAATTCTATGACAATATACTATTTCTAATGCCTATGTATTTTTATTTGCCTAGTTTTCTTAAATTTTTATTCTTTTAATACTATTTAAAATAATTTTGCTTAAATTCAAATGCAAAGGAGACCTAAAAATTGATTTTTCAAACCTAAAAGAAACAGAACTCGAAGGCACAAAATATATGATTGACGAAAGCCTAATAGAAAACTCAATTTTCTATATCTTAAAAGAAGAAAATATTGCATCAGGTGGATATATTGACAATACCTTCAAAATTCACAGCTTTGACGGATATTTAATAGGTTCTTACTGCTACCATGTATTCCCAGTATCTGCTATAGCAATTACAAAATCCAAAATAATCACAGGCAGCATAGACACGTCGATTATTTCTTGAAAATTAGGACCCTCAATCAGCAATAAAATAAAGCGAGAAAATTCTCATTATATAGGCCATATCAGTGAAATAAAAAAACTTATTATTTCTGAAGACTACCAAATACTTATTTCTTTAGGCTCTGATAATACTGTAATAGTCCACAATTTAAGGAACTCAGAATGCCTAAGAAAATTCCAGTTCAGTCAATTAATTAATGAAATTGCGTTTAGTGATTTAGGATTAATTGTAGCGGGTGGGACTGATGGAGTAATAGCATACACTCTTAATGGGGGCGATTTAAAAATAAAATCAAGGGCAAAAAACATAAAACATGTAGAAATTAATAGCCCTGGTGATGCTTTATTGATGTCTTCTCAGAATGGTGTTGCGGTGCTTGAACTGTTTAATAATACCAATGATTCAGAATATAGCTTAAGTGAAGAATTTTCTTATGCGAAATTTTCGACTCTGCAGGATTATTTAATTTGCTATCAAAATAGAAACGACAATTTTATTGTGTCAACATTAGAGTAATAAAATAAATATTTTGTATTTATTTATGGTTAATACAACATAGGTTTATAAGTAAGGTAATAATATTGAATAAATCATATATGACTAAAAATAGCATTAAAATAAATAAAATTGGATTATTGTGATAAGCTCCTAAAGTATCAACTGATCAAAAAATTTAATAATTGTGCATCATTCTAATGCAAAAAGAATTCATATATGAGTAACTCCCTTTCGTGAGCAAGCAAAACCATTGGAAAACCTATTTTTTTAGAGAAACGCCCACCCTCCTCAAGCCAACAAAAATTTTCATAAAAAATATTTTGATATATAAGCTTAATGTAGTGAAATCTCTAGCTAATTCTGTTTAATTTTAAATGGCTTGTGTTCTAAAACATAAATTAATTTTTGATTTCCAATTTTTAGGTTTTGGACTTTTTCTAAATTTTGAAAAAACAAATTTTACTATAAATTTTTCAAAATAAGAATTAACTCTCTCCGTAAGCAAACAAATTTTTTGTTCGCTTACAAGGAACGGAGAGTAAAAAATTGCAAACTCCCCTTTCTTCCCTTCTTTGGTAAGCCATGCTTATTTGATGTTAAGAATATACCTCGTAAACCAAATTACGTCTCTTACTAGGACTAGAGAGGTTTTATCTTATCATTAATATTTGTGATGCAATCATAACTTACTAAAGCGCAGTTCTCTTACTCCCCCCCTCCGTGAGTGAACAAAACCATTAGAAAAATCGCTATTTTTTGCCCAAAAACCACCCTCCGTGAGTGAACAAAAATTTTTTTAATAGAAAAATTTTTAATGGAAAAAAAAATTGATATATAAGTGATAATTATTATAATGAAATCTAGAGCTAATTCTGTTTAATTTTAAACGAATTGCTTTTAAAATATAAATTTTAAACAAATTGCGTTTTAAAATATAAATTTTAAATTAAATTAATATTTGCTTCCCAATTTTTGCGAATTAGGATTTTTTTAAATTTCGAACCCCCCTCCATGAGTGAACAAAAAATTTTTGTTCACTCACGGAGGGGGGGGGAGTTAGTGCATAATTGCTATAAAATACTAATTAGCTCAATTTAATTATTTATGGAATAATAAAAATTATTGCCATATTAATTTATGATTAAGAGCACATTAAAGAGACTCCTAAGCTCTCAATTTGGAAGGCAAATTATGGTTATTGGTTTACCTGAGCCAACTTTAATACATGAATTAACACCTTATTTACCAAAAGCACAGAGGATCGCCATTCACAACAAATTTTGCTTTATAAGCTTCGATTCCCAAATAGATGCAGCATATGCTGTTCAAGTTTTAAATGGACATGTTGTAAAAGGACAGAGAATTCGTGCAAGAATGACAACTCCTACGTTCGACAAAAAGCCTTAGACTAAATAACCTATCTTTTTAATGAAATAAATATTTTTCAAAATTTTGAATAATTGATATAGTCATTTTCTTAATTTTAAAAGGCGTTTTGCTAATTCTTGAGAATAAATATCTAAGAAAGCATAAAATTTATATAAGTTAAAATGCTAAAATATTCGTATTATTCTTAATTGTAAGAAAATAAGGCAGCTTAGATTGCTAAGCAGCGACTAGATTTGATACAATTATTTGCATATATGGATATAAAATGAATAGTAATAGGGAATTATAGCCTTAATCTGCTTTTAGCTGGCATTGGTTTTAAGTTCTTATAAATTTTAGATTTGGCTTAGCAGCTACTGCTGTTAAATATATTCACGATTAAACTCATTCTCATAGTAGGACGCTGGGTATATTCCTTAAAACACTGGAAGGAAAAGCATGCCCCAATCGAAAATCAAATCCAGAATCTATATTTGCAAAGCAAGGAGTTGTCATTAATCGTATTGTTCGAGACCGAAAGCCAGAAAGTAAAATATTGCCTAGAGTGGAAAGAGAAATCGCTGAATCAAATAATATCAGAAAGCAAAATCTTCTTTCAAGTTTTCGAGATTTTGAGTAATTGTGCTAATAATCTAATTAAAAATTTATTATTGTTATTTCAGAGCTCCAGCCAGCATATACCAAAAATTTTTACGTTTAAACAATTAATGTTTAATAACATATTTGATTAGCTATTTTAATGACAGATTATAAAATTTTTAATTATTTAGAATATTGCAATTGGTAGAAATAGTTAAATAAGCGATTCTTTTAAATTGCATAAAAATAATAGATATTATTAAGCATGGGGCTTATACCTAATTAGAGTGAATATAAACATTCCTATTGATTGCTTTATACTATTTTCAAATATTAAACAAGATAATTTGAATGTTTCTTAAATTAAAAATTAGTTCCCTTTAGGTATTAAATAAGTCCAGGAACGAGAATAGCTCGTCCTAGGCTATAAAATGGATGGGAAACTCTTTGTGTTGATTCTTCAACTCGGGGAGTTGAATGCGAAATATCTGGTATATTTGTCAACTCCCCGAGCTGGTTCGTCAACTTGATTTGGAGTGATTGGAGGATTTTTAAATGAGTAATATCTGGGGAGTGCCAATTAGAGGAGTTTCTAGCCAATTCATAGCCTAGACAAGCTATTCTCGTTCCTATGCTATATTAATATTTTTGATATTATAATAAAATTTTAATAAAAATATCTGGCGAAATAAAATAAATCTTTAGAAATATTTTGATTTAAAGCATTATTCAAAAACAATTACTTCTATTAAAACACAATTTTATTTATATTAATTATTATCAATTATACAAAATAATGATTTCAATATTATATCATGTTATTTTTCGAAGACTCCTTATTTAAATCTACAAGTAAATTAATTCTTACTGTTAAGATGGGTACTACATGTGGTATATTACGAAGAAACGGCAAAGATATCAAACAAGTCGTGCTCCCAATGCAAAGGCCTAAATTCCCTTATGGTTTTCCTCCTCCTGATCTTCGAGAAGCCGGGATCGGTCCTTATTTGATACCTCAAACAATGAACGACAAGCTTTTAGATCATCTTGGCAAATGAAATAAAATGATGAGCATGTATGCGTCAACCGCTCATCCTTTTGAAGTATAGTTAATGACACTGACTGGCACGGGGTGCTTTTGGCTCGAAACTGAGCCAAAAGCACCCCGTGCCAGTCAGTGTCACTAACTATATATTTAAAAGATCCTGAAAGAAAAGAAAAGCTGTTAAGAAGAATCAAAAAAGGGCCACCTGTGCAATATCGTTGGCAAGCTTGAATTGCATTGATGAAATTAAGTGCCAGGGTCAATGAAGATGCTTATAATAAGCTGCCAATGGCAGATGAGAGTGTTATGTCTACAATAAGAAGAGATCTTGATAGAACCTTCCCTAATCACCCATATTTTCAGAAAGAGCAGTTTAATAATGCAGGCCAAGGCGCATTGGAGCGAATATTAGGAAAATTTGCTTATCAGCATCAGGAGATAGGATATTGCCAAGGGATGAATTTTATTGCTGGATTTTTACTTATGGTGTCAGGAGGAAGCGAAATTGAAGTGCTCTTTGCTCTTGAAATCCTCTGTGAAAAATATGATTTAAAAGGATTTTTTATTGAAGGAATGCCTTTTTTGAAAAAAAGTGTATGAATTTTCAACAGGATTTTTAGATTGAAGCTCCCAAAGCTGTGGCAGCATTTTCAAGACGAAAATGTCCCTGATGATGCGTGAATTTTGAAGTGGTTTATGACTGTTTATATCATGAATTTAAATTTCGAAACAATTATAAGAATTTGGGACTGTTTTTTAATAGATGGCATTAAAATGCTATATCGTGTTGCGTTATCAATTCTCTCTTCTATTGAGACTACTCTTTTAACATTAGAAACGGTAGAAATATGTGAAGCTCTAAAAGAGGTCAAAAATCTTATAGACCCTGAATCATTAATTACAAGTTCACTGAAAATAAATATTTCTGACTCTTCCCCTTATTAGGCGAGTAAAACCATTAGAAAAATCCTTATTTTTTTGCCAAAAAAAACACCTTTACAGCAGACTGACTTAACTTAACTTATTAGGTTCTGTATTTAACGCCATTCACGGGGTGGCCCCTCCCAGAGCTTCCCGCTGCTTCTTCGCCGCATAGGGCCCGCCGACCGTCTGGGGCCAGTCAGCCTCGATCTCCAGTACGCGCCTCCGGAGCAGTGTTGCTGACTAAGGCGGCTCATGCCTGAGCTACTTCGCTTGAGGACATGGGTTGCCATTCCGAAAATCCATAAAAAATGGATTTTCTGGTAGGCTTTCGGCAAAAAGGAAAAACACGAAGCCTGGGACGTAACGCCCAGTTTCACGCTAGGGAGTTGCCCGATTGGTCCTAACGGACTTGGCTGAGCTTCCCCTTTCCAACTTACGTGCCTCCTTCCCCATGAGGAAAAAACATTCCGAAAGTAGACTTGGGCTAGGCTCTGAGAACAACCAGAATTGCTTACCTAGCATTGCCATCCGTTTCTGAAATGCAAAACCTTGCCGGATATAATTAAAATATGAATCGAGTATGCATGGCCGGGAGGCCATGCCCAGACGAAGACGCCATATTTTAATTATTACAGCAGACTGACACATGCAGCCATTTTAATGCATGATAACGGAGAGGGGAGTAAAGAAAAAATCACTGCTATTGAAAATTTGTATAAGCATAGAGTCATAGGAAGAATGAGCGTAAAATCCGTCCCACCCCAAAGACCAAGAACAGAAGAAGCTTGCCATCGCATAGAACAAAAAACAAAGCTTCCACCTGTCAAAAAAGAGTCATTTTCACCTCAGCCGCGGCCTTTTGTGATGGAAGAAATAAGAGAAGACCTAAGAGGCATTACCCCTAGACGAACAAAAACAAACTCTTTTACATCTAATAGTAATGATGAGCAATCTTCGCGTAAATTTACACAAGTTCCAACGCTTCCAGATATACATAGTACTAGAAAATATTCAAATAGCTTTAGAGAGCCTTTTGCAGGATGGGCTGATGATTCTTTACATAGCGAATCAGATGAAGGCAGCGAAACCATTGATGTAAAAACAGTGCTTAATGAATTACTAACTCCCCCCCTCCGTGAGTGAACAAAACCATTAGAAAAATCGCTATTTTTTTGCCCAAAAAACCCACCCTCCGTGAGTGAACAAAAATTTTTTTTAATAGAAAAATTTTTTATGGAAAAAAAAAATTGATATATAAATGATAATTAGTATAATGAAATCTAGAGCTAATTCTGTTTAATTTTAAACGAATTGCTTTTTAAAACATAAATTTTATAAATTGAATTAATATTTGCTTCCCAATTTTTGCGAATTAGGATTTTTTTAAATTTCGAAGAAAAATATTTTTTAGAAAATTTATATATAAATGTTTTAAAAAAAAAAATTAACCCCCCTCCGTGAACAAAATTTTTTCGTTCACTCACGGAGGGGGGGGGGGAGTAAAAGAAAAAAGCAGGGACAATTTTTTTAAGCTTAAATGTCCAAGAGTTCCTATAAGAAAAGGTTCAGATATTGATAAGAAAATAACCTTTATTAATAGACTGCCAATTTAATGTATTATTAGCAAATTTGATTTTTGTTAAAATAAATATTTATGCAAAAAAATTAACTAAAATTAAAATCTATCCTATTTATTATAAGTATCATTTTATTTTATATAATAATCAATTGAGAGATATTAATTGAAAAAAAATAATAATTTTTTACTCATCTCTAAGTCCTCTTCAGCGTCAAAAAACTTACTCCCCCCCCCCCTCCGTGAGTGAACAAAACCATTAGAAAAATCGCTGTTTTTTGCCCAAAAACCCACCCTCCGTGAGTGAACAAAAATTTTTTTAATAGAAAAAATTTTTATGGAAAAAAGTTTTAATATATAAATGATAATTAGTATAATGAAATATAGAGCTAATTCTGTTTAATTTTAAAAACAAATTGCTTTTTAAAACATAAATTTTGCAAATTGAATTAATATTTGCTTTCCAATTTTTGCGAATTAGGATTTTTTTAAATTTCGAAAAAAAATATTTTTTATAAAATTTATATATAAATTTTTTTTAAAAAAAAAAATTAACCCCCCTCCGCGAGTGAACACAATTTTTTTGTTCACTCACGGAGGGGGGGGGAGTTAGACAAAATTTCAATTGTTTTATTATACACTTGTCTATTTGGGTGAGCTTGCAGTGCTTCTAGCCTTGTAATACCTCCTGCAGCATCAAACTTTATGTTTATTTTATTTTCATTTTTCCCCATTTGGCTCCCTACATTAATCAGATTAAAAACTGTTTTAAGTATAAGCAGCAAAATCCTGGAGTCCTTATTTTCAAGCTGCTCTGATAGGACTTCTAATATGTTACCTTCCATAAATTTCATTAAGGCTTCATGGGATGCAGAAGCTGTTAAATTTGTAATAACAAAAGAAGCTTCAAAGCGAATTTGAAAATGTGTGTGGAATAGAGAGTCTAGGATTGATTTCATTATAGGGTGGAATAAAATTTTATCAGCTTTTTTTGATTCACAAGCACATAAGTTACTTAAACACCATAAAGCTTCTTTTTTTATTTCTGGTTTAGTAGAACAGATAGATGAAGATATTTTGTCGATAATTCCGTAATTTAAAAGAATATTTGTGTCATAGCTGTCACCTCCTGCTATAATTCCTAAAGTTCTAACTCCCCCTCCGTGAGCGAAATGAAAATTGGAAAAATCCCTATTTTTTGCCACTTCGTCAGCGAACAAAAATTATTTTAATATGAAAATTTTAAGAAAAAAAAATTTGATATATAAACGATAATTATTATAATAAAAATCTAGCTAATTCTGGTTTTAAACAAAATGTATTTTGAAACATAAATTTTGGAAATTAAATTGGATTTTTTTTAATAAAATTTATATATAATTTTATTAAAAAAAAATTTAAGCCCCTACGTGAGCAAACAAAATTTTTTTGTTCGCTCATGCATGGAGGAGTAAGCGTTAAGACTTTTAATGATGGATCTTCATAGATCAGGATTTCTATTATTCTAGGAATTATGCCGGCATCTATAATTAGTTTTCTATTACCTTCAGATATTAAGTATAAACAAAGCATGGTTTCTCTTAAAACTTCTTCATATTCAGAGCTCAATATTTTAGGGACAATTTCAAAAAACTCACTGATAAAAATTCGAGACACTGAAGGACCTTTAAGTAAATTTGATAGTGACCATATAAGTATTGAGACTTCGCCTATTCTTGTTATGCGTAAATTTGCAATTTTTCTGATTATTAGCTCTCCAGAGCCGCTAGTATAAACGAGATCTTGATGCTTACTCCCCCTTTGTGAGTAAATAAAAAAAATATTGTTTGCTCATAGAGGGAGATTTGTTTTGATTAACTTTATAGTAAATTTTTTTTTTTTTTAGGAAATTTAAAAAATCCCACTCGTAAAATTGGAAAGCACAAAATTTAATTTATAATTTGTTTTTAAAATGCAAGCGACTTAAAATTAAACAGAATTACTTTTAATAAAAATGTTTTGATATTAAAATTTTTGTTCGGTCAAGAAGGGTTGGGATTTTACCTAAAAATGGTATAGAAAATTCCCTTTAATAGTCCTATCAGTGGGTGAATTGTCCGCTGAGTTCACAATTTGGTCCGACCAAAACTAATAATTTTGGTCGGACCAAATTGTAATTGTAGCAGGCAATTCACCCACTTATAGGGCTATTAAAGGGAATTACATATATTTTTTCCAATGGTTTTGTTCACTCACCGAAGGAGGAGTTAGGGGAGTCTCCTGCAATATTGCCAAGACACCAAGCAGCTTGAGAATAATTAGCATCAGACTTACTTGCTGATAAAATCTTTATAAGGGCTTCAATTATTCCATTAGCAACACTATCAGCCACTAATTCAGTCGAATAGGATGTCAAATTAGTTAGGCATCATGAGGCATTAAACTGCAAATCTTCATAGTCTATCTCTAACTCCCCCCCTCCGTAAGTGAACAAAAAAATTTTGTTCACTCACGAAGGGGGGTTAATTTTTTTTTTTTAAAAAAAAATTTATATATAAATTTTTATATAGAAAATATTTTTTTTCGAAATTTAAAAAAATCCTAATTCGCAAAAATTGAATTAATTAGTAAAATTTATGTTTTAAAAAGCAATTTGTTTAAAAATTAAACAGAATTAGCACTAGATTTCATTATACTAATTATCACTTATATATCAAAATTTTTTTCCATAAAAATTTTTTGTTCAATCACGGAGGGTGGGTTTTTGGGCAAAAAATAGCGATTTTTCTAATGGTTTTGTTCACTCACTCACGGAGGGGGGGAGTAAGCATTTTACTAATTTTTTAAGCAATTCTGTTTTCAATATAAGTTCTGGAGAAATATTAAAATCTTCTGATAATACTTTCCTTAATGTAGAAACAGAAAGCGCTAATAAAGGATTGGAATCAGTATTTTGGATGAGGGAAATCAGCACAAAAAATCTTTGTAAAGGAGTAAGTGAAAGATCAGTAAGCCTATAGTCAATTTCAGATAACATCTCAGGGACTATGCTTTCTGGGAATTTTATTGCATCCGGAGAGTTCTCACATGCACTCTGAGCTACAATGCCATCAGCTGTATCTTTTGCCCGCTTTTTGGCGATGTGCTCCATTCTCTTCTTTTTGCGAAGCTCTATCATTGTTAATTCACGCTTCCGCTTTAGTTCGTCAACTAGTGGCGGAGTGTGGTACTTTTGTTTTCGTTCTTCAATTCGGTTTATCTTTAAAAACATTATTTCCCGCTCTAAAATATGAAATTAATAAGGATATTAGCTTTTTGCTTTTTTGAAGCAGGCTAATATCCAACAGCCTAACAAGCAGGCACTTATTAATTAAAATTAAAAGCTAAGCTTTCTAAAAATGTGTTTATCTGGTAATAAGGATATTAGCTGAGGTAATATTTGGCCTTTATCATTTTGACTTATTATTTATCGGTCGAAATCAGTCCTCATATGTAGGAAATAGCTATTTTCCTATATCAAATAAGAGAAACTTTATTATTTAAAAGTATATATTAAATAGCTATTAATCCCTTAATCAAAATACAATATCTTTCTTCGATTTAAAGGCTGGACTTCTCGGTTGTTCCCTCTTCCCTCTGCAAACTCAGGGTTCCTTTCCCACTGTGACCTGAAAAACTCCAACTGTTTTTTGCTTATGGAATGCAGATTTGATACAAGAAACCACAAAATCCCTTGTGTAAGAGGAGGAGTTGTCAATGAGCCTTCATATAGATAAACTCCCATCTTTTCTTTAGGAATCAGCATATCAAGATCCATCAATGTCGGTTTATCCAAGCTATGCATAACTTGTTCAATAAATGGGTTCGTAACTCCATCGTTTTTAAAGAAAAACCCAACGACAGCCATATTATTATAGTGGATTGGCTATATTATTTACCATTTTTCTATAATTTTACCTATAAAGCTTGATTTAATAGAATGCAAAAAGGGCATAAATAATATAGAAAATCCACTATAGGTCTTCCTCGTTCTGAATGTACAATATGCATTTCTAGATCATGCCTATCCCCATTTATCAAATGTTCAGCAGGGGCATGGAAATGGAATTGAAGACTGTCAAATTGACGTGGGACTGGGTCGAGCAAAGGATTTATAGTCAAAGTGCCAAAATTACCTTGGACGATAAAGGTTTTTGTAGTGAATCTTCCAGTTTTGGTTTGAGGGACATATCGTGTTTGGAGTGGGTAAAAAGAAACTTCTAGAACTTCATTTCCTTTGTAAGTGTGGCCGGGGTCGACGTTGATTGGGGACTGATAATTGCCAGGGTTGCAAAGGTCTTCCCAGTCTTGTTCAGCTTTACCATAATGCCAGCAATTTTCTTCAGGCTTTACTTTTTTCTCACTCCCCCCTCCGTAAGCTAACAAAACCATTTAAAAATTCCATATTTTTTACCCAAAAGCCAAAAAAATTGATATATAAGTGATAATTATTATATGATGAAATCTTTAGCTATTTCTGGTTAATTTTAAACAGCTTAAACATAATTTTTCACATTAAATAAATTAATTTTTACTCCCCAATTTTTGCAATGGATTTTTTTAATTTTAAAATAAGTGAACAAAATTTATTTGTTCGCTCACTGAGGTGGGAGTCAGCATCAAGGTCACTGAGGTTTTTCAGCAGATTTTCAACGTGATCTTTGTCCTCTTTTCTTCTAAATCTTTCAGGAGCAAGCAAGCCTGTGAGCCTACTTGATTGTTGAGAGTGATCTGAAGCAAATCGTCTTAGAAAAAAACAAGATCTTCTCAGCATATTTAATGGATTATAATCTAATAAGAGGTCAGTATTTTTAATAAATGTAACCTTGCGACGTATAATGGCTGAATTGCACGAATTAAATTAAGATTTAATCATTTAGATCAAGAATCAGCTTATAAAAAGAGTCTTAATCAGCAATTGAGGCTTTATTATTCAGTAATTTCTGTTCCATTTTTGATTTTATAAGTGATCATATGTTAAATCTCAATAAATTTAATTATTTTTGGATTATTAGCAACAGGGAATATACACTCCTCAAGTAATTGAATTTTTATGCTCTTTATGAAAATTAATTCTAATTTTAGCTACATAATTAAGCTAGTCTTTCATATTTTTTAATGACAATTTTTGGTTTTCATTAATGAAGATTACTGTAATATCCAATTATCATGAGCAGAGACATTTGAAAATAGAATTATTGCACCCGTATTATATAAAAAATTACAAGTTTTTGTAAGTTTGTTAAAATCAAATAGCAAATCAATATTGCTAAAAGCAATTATAAAGCTAAAAATTTGCTTTCAAAGTGCATGATCAAAGATCTAAGTTTTTACATTTTGAAACTTATCAAAATTATAATATGATTTCTCGGCTGATTTTTAGAACTTATCTGACTACTCGAAGTGGATCTGGCCTTTCTGAGCGCATTCATTTCCAAGATGATTCCGGTAAGGCTATTTCCCCATGGCACGATATCCCTGTCCGTCCTACTAAATATAGCTCATTCGCCAATGCTGTCTTTGAAATTTCAAAGCACAACATCAAAAAACTAGAAATGGCCACTAAAGAGAAGCTAAATCCCATCAAGCCAGATACCCGCAAAAATAAAAAAACTGGGGAAACTGAGATCAGATACTATGGCCGCTTTCCTTTGTTTAATTATGGATTTATCCCTCAAACCTGGGAAAATTCTTTTGAAGGCGATATGAAATACAGCAAATACCACGGAGACGGAGACCCTATTGACGTGGTAGAAATAGGCTCAAAAGCGATAGAACCTGGCTCTGTTCACGAAGTAAAAATATTAGGAGCAATGTGCCTTATAGACCAAGGAGAAGCTGATTGGAAAATTATATGTGTAAGCAAAGAGGATGAAATATGCTGAAACACGAACTCTTTTGAGGACATTAATAGAAGCTTTCCAGGGAAATTAGACGCGATTCGGTTTTGGTTTGAAAAAATCAAGACTTTTGACGGAAAACCAGAAAATTTCTTTGAAGGACTTATTGAGACACCAGAAGTCGCGGTGGAGATTATTGAGGCTGGGCATAAGCACTGGGAACGTCTGCGCGCTGGAGAAATTAAAGAAGCTTCATATTGGTTAGGGGATAAGTAGCTACTTGATAGCTTGCATAAGTTATCTCTAAGTAATTATTAAAAGTCGAGTAATTCAGTAATTATCCTGATATAAACTTTTCGTTTATAAAGGCTCTAATTAAATACCTTTTAATTTTATAAAAATTTGTATAATGCTTCAAGAAATTTTCCAAAAAATAGATAATCATGTTTCTGATATTGAAAATATCCAAGAGTTTAGTGATAAACTTATACGTGAGATTGAGCAGTTAGAAGAGCTTAACAGCATGTTAGAGAAACTCAAGACAAATGAATATTTTTCAGAAATAATTAAGAATATAAAAGTCATTGAAACTTTGGAAAAGAGATTAATTTATCTACAAAAGGTGCAGCAAATAGAAGCTATATCAAACCAATTAAAAAGCTTTATAAGGACAGATAATGAAAAAGCTTATAATTTATATAAAGATCTTGAGCAATATCAAAATTTCAGCCCATACTTGACTGAATTAGTACTAGAAAGGCTATCTTATGCAGGCAATATTCTAAAAGAAGAATTTTATAAACAGTTCGAAACCTTACTTGACGAAATTGGATGGCCTTTTCAAAGCCAAGGCAACTCTATAGGGGTTCACAAGCATTACCGAGAAAACTTTTTATCACTCTTTTCCAAGCTTTCCGAGCTCGATTCAACTCAAGGTGTTGCTTTATTTCTAGTCCAGGGCCTCAAACAAAAGGTCCAATTCCATTTCTTTTCAGAAAAAGACACAAATAGGATTGACAAGCCAGAATGGCTTTTTAGTTATATAGCTTATATCCCTTTATAGATTTCTTTTATCGAGCAAAATGCACTGGATTATTGAACGACCAAGAGAGACTCTATTAAAGGAACGGGCTGGATATCTATATCAGGAAGTGCTAAAAAGTGACATGTCAAAAAATGGTGACAAGTCTGAAAAAAGTTGACAAGTGAACGCGCCAAGTTTTAAAATAGATTTATTATTAAAATAATTTAAAAACTTAAGATACCCAATTAGGCAGAAGATATAATTACACATTATATATTGGCTTTAAATATTTTGATTTTCATATATATTTAAATTTAATAAATAGTTGTAAAAATCAAAAACTTGCAACTCGATGTGCATTTTTCCGGCTCGATGGAATTTCTTTATTTTATGCTAATTTATTTATGAAGACTAGAGCTATAATTTGAAAAGTGCGTGGCTTGCGTATCTCAATATATGCAAAGTTCTTATCGACTCATATGATGTGTACTTACTCCCCCCCCCCCTCCGTGAGCGAACAAAACCATTAGAAAAATCGCCATTTTTTGACCAAAAACCCACCCTCCGTGAGTGAACAAAAATGTTTTTATAGAGAAAAAATTTTAATGGAAAAAAATTTTGATATATAAGTGATAATTAGTATAATGAAATCTAGAGCTAATTCTGTTTAATTTTAAACAAATTGCGTTTTAAAACATAAAATTTTGCAAATTAAATTAATATTTGCTTCCCAATTTTTGCAAATTAGGATTTTTTTTAAATTTCGAAAAAAATATTTTTATAAAATTTTATATATAAATTTTTTTTTAAAAAAAAAAATTAACCCCCCCTCCGTGAGCGAACAAAATTTTTTTTGTTCGCTCACGGAGGGGGGGGGGGGAGTTAGCAAAAATTCAATATGGCTTATAAGTGAAAATCAAAAACTTGCAACTCGATGTGCATTTTTCCGGCTCGATGGAATTTCTTTATTTTATGCTAATTTATTTATGAAGACTAAAGCTATAATTTGCAAAGTGCGTGGCTTGTGTATCTCAATATATAAGAAGTTCTTATCGACTCATATGAGAAGTATTTAGCAAAAATTCAATATGGCTTATAAGTGAAAATCATAAACTTGCAGCTCAATGTGCATTTTTCCGGCTCGATGGAATTTCTTTATTTTATGCTAATTTATTTATGAAGACTAAAGCTATAATTTGCAAAGTGCGTGGTTTGTAATTTTAAATATATACAAAGTTTTTATCGACTCATATGAGAAGTACTAGCATAATTAAATATTGATTAAAATTAAAATATCTTAACTCCCCCCCCCCCTCCGTGAGCGAACAAAACCATTAGAAAAATCACCATTTTTTGACCAAAAACCCACCCTCCGTGAGCGAACAAAAATTTTTTTATATAGAAAAAATTTTAATGGAAAAAAAAATTTTGATATATAAGTGATAATTAGTATAATGAAATCTAGAGCTAATTCTGTTTAATTTTAAACAAATTGCGTTTTAAAACATAAATTTTGCAAATTAAATTAATATTTGCTTCCCAATTTTTGCAAATTAGGATTTTTTTAAATTTCGAAAAAAATATTTTTTATAAAATTTATATATAAATTTTTTTTAAAAAAAAAAATTAACCCCCCCTCCGTGAGTGAACAAAATTTTTTTGTTCGCTCACGGAGGGGGGGGGGGGGAGTAAGTTTAAAATTATTTTAATAATAAATTCATTTTAAAAATTGGCGCGTTCACTTGTCAACTTTTTTCAGACTTGTCACCATTTTTTGACATGTCACTTTTTAGCACTTCTTGATATAGATATCCAGCCCGTTCCTTTAATAGAGTCTCTCTTGGTCGTTCAATAATCCAGTACATTTTGCTCGATAAAGAAATCTATAAAGGGGTATGAGCTATATATTAAAAATCCTTTCTTGGCACTTTGAGTTTTGCTATTCCTGCTTAATAGGAGTTTCCACTAATGAATTAGTGACGCTAAAGCAAGTTTTTATTAATGAGCTGATGCTGATTACTAAAGAAAGGGTTGAAAATGACTTAGAAGTTATAATAAAACTGCCACAAAATTCTCTAAATTCAATTTTGTTGCATTATATAGATGAAGTGATAAAATTTGACTGGGAAATATATGAAGAGTTTAATTGGCTCAGCAGCATTTTAGATTTATTTACTGTGCCTCAGATATTCCAAATTTGGCTTGAAATTGATATACAATTTAAAATAAATAGAAAATTTATGATTTTGTAAGGTTTATATTAAAAAATTATAGAAAATTGTATATACATTTTTATGCAGTCACAATTTTTAGCGATATTTAATGAGAAAACTTGGGACCAGTCAGAAATTGTGGAAAATGAATATAATAATATAAGAAATATCATTGTTCTGTATGATTCTCTTTACGTCAGATATTCACGAGTTTTCAATGAGGAGATCAGAGAAAAGCTAGTTAATAGAGTCCAAAAATGAATCGTCCCACAAACAATTTTAAGATATGAAGATGAGTTCAATGAAACTAAACACAATATAATTCATTATGAATCAAACCCTTCATTATGGGCAGAATGATGCAGCAAATTAGCAACATTTTATCAAGGGCTTTCCCATTTCCAGCTATTTATCGTTGAATTGCAAAATGAATATTTTTCAGATGAACATCTTACAATCAGCAAGCTGAAAAAAGTAATTTTAGATAAAATAGTCAGCCTAGTTATGTATACAGTTAAAGAAGAAATTGTGACATATACAAGGAACAGAGCCTGATTCGAGGTTGGTCAGCTTAAGGTCAAGCCAGTAAATAAAATGCTTAAGCAGCTTTTGCAGCACTCATCTCATGAGCTATCAAAAAATATTCTTGCGTATTGTTTAAAAGATGTTGAGTCTATATTTCTTGCTAATATGAAAGACAAAAGGGTTAAAGAAGAAGTTTTTGGATTTTTATTAAGTGATATCAAAAGCTTATGTAAGGAGTTTGGAGATTGGAGGGAAAGTTTCGAAATTATTTCAGAAACTCTTAAAAGAGAGAATTTAGTAAAATAATAATTTATGGATTAAATTTTAAAAATTCTAATGGAGCAGAATGAAAAAGCGAACACTCTAAATCCCAAATCAGAGCCTTTTGTACCAATTTTATATGACTGCATTGTTTCACCTACAGCCCCAGCAGATGCCTTAAGATTTGATGACATGTTTGCTGCTTATGAAGGCACACTATCAAGCACAAAAAAGGAAAACCCTGAAAATAATAAAGCTACTGTATCAAATGACAAACTTATAAAAATTGATGAAGAAAACAAGCCTATAGAAAACAAAGAAAACAAGAAAAAGAAAGAAAAAATTATTATTCCCGAAAAGAAATTCTTAAAAAATGATGAATGGATAGCCAAAACGAATGAAGAGTACAAAAGTGACGACGATTTCAAGGCTGGGACGTCTAGTGGGTATGGATTTCCTACAAAAAAGTGGAAGAAAAAAGATAATTTAATAAAGAAAGAAGGGAATGATGAGATACAAATAAATAATGAAGAAATTAAATGTAGGAAAGAGGAAATAGAAGAAGAAAAAAAAGAGGAGAGAATTGGATGGCCAGATCTTGAGGATATAAAGCCAAGGCAGAAAGAAAGAATTGAAGAAAGCAAAGCCAGCTGGGAGAAAAATGAGAAAAAAAGCCAGCCAAGCGAAGATTCGTGGTCAAATGTCGAGTCATCAGGATCAGAAAAAACTGAAGAAATTCAGCCTGTGCCTACTAAAAAAGGAGTCTCAGACAAGCGCTATGAAAATATTCACAAGCCCACAACAGCAAGGCCAAATAATTTTCAGTCGGCGCCTTTGAACAGCTGAGAGCCAAGCCCAGACATTTCAGACATGTGGGCAACTGTGACTCCTAAAGATAAATTTTCTGTCACTCCTAAGCCTAAAGGAGAAATTTCAAACACTACAGCAAATCCAAAAGAAGAAATTGAAACCACAGCTAAGCCAAACGATGAAGAAGAAGAGTTTGTTATCAAAACAGAAAAACCTGAGTCGAAAACTGTTAAAATTGTCCAAAAGCCTTGGCCTACAGCCACTCTAAATGCAGTAAATTCCAGATCTCAAAAACCCATTCAGGCAGGCCTGCAATCTTCTCAAACCCGATCCCAACGTATAGAAATCCCTTCATCAAGTTACACCCCTTTCTTTAACGAAATCTCTAGCCAAGATTTCGACTTAAAAACCTATAAAACCAAACCTTGCAGTAAAGGAAGCGAATGCAAAGGCCCATGTATGGACTATCACTACATTGGAGAAAAACGTCGTGACCCAAAATCTACATATTTTCCTACCCTATGCAAAAATGCAGAAAACTGCGCATGTGGAGACCGATGCTCAAAAGCTCATAATTTATATGAAGCTTTATATCACCCTCAAACTTATATGTCTTTGGAATGCCCATTCCAAAAGGAAGGAAAAGAATGCGTCATGGGGAAGCTATGCGTTTTTACACACAGGCGGACTAATAAGCCAGAAATTACTATTCCACCATACCAGCCAAGAGTCCAGCCTCAAAATGTGTGTGGGGATGTTTTCCATAAGCTGGATCAGAGAGAAAAAGAGCTTGAAGAATATGAGTGGTCAAGCACAGGTCGCAACCAGACATTCCCCCTAAAAATGGTACCCCCACCCCCACCTTCACAGATGGCACCCCCACCTCCCTCAAAAAATAAAGGGTTTATCCTATAGAAGTAATTGATAGGAAGCAAGCAGAATAATTTAAATATAATCCAATTAAAACACTATATTGATAAATTAAGTCCATAAACTGCTTTAATATTTATGATTAATTAACAATTAATGAGAAATATATTAAATTTGTTTTTTTATATTTATAAATATAATGCCAAAGATATAGATAATGGCATTAATTATTAAATGAGCCAAGCACAATACAATAGCTTGCATTAAATTTATTGATTCATAAATTAAAAGCTAATCTGATGCCCATTGTACAAGAATTGCAGGACTGAATTGGTAACAGGAATCAATAGTGCTAATAAAAATAGTATTTGCTATTGCCAGTTTTACTTTTGATCTATAATTGGACTCTTTAGCCATTGTGTTCCACAAAGTTCATAAATAGATGCAGGATATACTGCTAATTAATACCAAAGATCATTATTATACTTTTTTAGCAATTTTTCTTCAGATGTGGTGTCTTAGTAATTATAGGAAATTCTCACCCCATTCCACCTACTCCTTAATCGATTGTGCTACGCTATGTGGATATTGTAAATCAGTAATTTTGAATATTTAAAATAATAATTTATTTATTATGCCTGCTCTAAATTAGCATTTGCCATATATCTATCCTATATTAAGGAGGGTGGGGGTGCCATTAAAAGGGGGGGGTGGGGGTACCATTTAAAAGGGGGGTGGGGGTGTCTGGTTGCGACCTGTACTTGACCATATGAGCAGAGATTGAAAGCAAAATGTAAGTGCAACAGAGGGATAAAAAAGTATGTGTTTGTGCCTTGTGGGCATTTAATATGTGAAAGATGCAGAATGGAAAGCAGATGTGTTGTGTGTGGAGGGAATGGGAAAAGTTATATGATGCATTAATATTAATTGTATCTTTAGGTATAAATGGAATATTTTATAATATTTTGAGCTGATAAATATGAACATAAGGATAATCAGGGATGATATTTAAATTTGTGATTGATGCATTTTAATAAAATTAATAAAATAAATATTAATATCATCTTCTATAAGCTAATAATTCTTCACCTATTTTAAATTCATTAAAAATCCTTGCTCTAATAAGTAAATAATATTAATTTATTTTTCTGCAGATCAATTATAATCAATAAACATTTCTTATTTTAGTTGTGTCCCATTAGATTAGATAAATCTTCCATGGTGTTGATTCCATTTCATTCCTTAAAGGGTCCTAATTCATAGCAACGTTAAACAAATAAATCCCTATCTCTATCTCTAATTTAGCCTATCTATCCTTTTCCTTATCATTTCCCTCAATTTTAATTCTAATTTCTATTCAAAATAACGATCAGCATTAAATAATAGGACATGATTTTAAAAGTGCATGCCTCAATTAACCTCACTTTAAATTTGTGCTTTTTCGTCCTACTCGCTACCTCCTTAGCTTTCAACTATTTTTCTTTTCTGGTAAGCCATATCTAGAACTACAAAGTAGGACTATTCACAATTACTCATCCTCTCCAATACGAAGATGTAGGAGATGTCCAGGTCTTTGCCTATTTTCAGGATTTTAAAACAACAGCCTGTCAATCGTCAAAGGAAGAAGGAATCCTCACAATGTGCAGCAATATCGACAATTTTGAAGTCGCAGGGTTTGTTTATGCATTTTTTGCAGCATTCTTACTGATCTTTGTGCTTGGGTCAATACTCAACCTCCTGATGCTTATAACGAGTCAAGACAATTTTTTTACAAAAATAAGGATCCCTCATTATGTAAATGCAGCGGGTTTTGTGCTGGTGGCAATAAGCTATATGCTTTTGAGTAATATCGACAATATAACGCCGCCAAACTCGCAAGATGTAGATGTTCAGACTGAAACGGGGATTGAGCTTCTTTTTACAATTGCACTTGTAGCTTTTGTCACTTTGTTCCACTATTTATTTGTAAGGAAATTTAAAAATCTTGACTATTTGGCAGCAATGACCCAAAGTATTGGATCCAGGCCTACAGACTTAGAAAGGCCAACAGAGACCCCTTCCAGGACCAAAGGACTTTTCTCAGAAAAATCCACCACAAAGCTTCAGTCTCCTGATATCGAAGAAATCGTGATTAAGCCACGACAAGCCAAAGTTGAAAGTGGTGCCCCAGAAGCAGCCCGAGAAAACGACCTCCTTAAAACAGAAAACGAAAGACTTATAAAAGAAATAAACTCCCTCCACAAGTCAATAGAAGACTCCAAAGATGAAGGCAAAAATGAAAAACTAGCAGCATTAAATAGTCAGCTTGACACAAAAGAAGAAGAAATCCAAAGACTGAGGAACTTATTAGAAGCTTTAAGAAGGCAATTATTACAAAAAGATATGAAAATTGAAGAAATTGAAAGAAATTCAGCTGTAAATCAACAGACCATTGATGCGCTAAAAGAAAATAAAGAAGAGCTTAATAAGTTTTTAATGGAAAGAGAAAAGAGGATTGAAGAACTTAGAAGGGAAAGAGACGAAACAAGAAGGGAACTTGGGACAAGAAATGAAGAATATGATGTATTGGTAGCTGAGCTAAATAACTCAAAAAGAGAAGTTTTAGCTTTAAAAGAAGGAAGAAGCACAGATATGTCAAGCGAAAATATAGGGACTGGAAGCTTAGATATTGATAGCATGAAGGATAAAATTACCCAGCTCTCAAAAGCGCTGGAAATGCAGAGAGACCAAACCAATAGCTTGATTTCGAAAAACCAGAACTTGGAAATGGCAAAAGATGACCTTGATATCAGATATAAACAGCTTTCAGAGGCTTATGATGAAGTCAGAAAGCAATTTGGAGAAATTTCTATAAAATATGGACAGTATGAAAATTTGGAAAAAGAGAGGATTGGCTTGTTGGAAAAAATAAATGATTCAAATTCTGTGATAGATAAACTTAAGCTGCAGATCAAAGAGATAAAAGCTAAAAATGAAGAATTGGAGCCTGTGGTGGAAAAATATGAAATGCTAAGTGTGGCGTATAATAAGGCGAAAGAAGAAATAGGGTCGTTAAAGGGGGAAAATGAAAGCTTAAAGACTCAAAATGAAAGTCTGTCGATCCTTTCTGCTGAAAAAGCAAAAGCGGAGATCGATTTAGAAAAAATTAAAAAATTGTCTGATGTATATCAAAACCAGTTACAAGAATTAAGAGAAAAGTACCAAACAGACAAAGTTGACTGGGAAGAAGAAAAAAGTGAACTCAACTACGCAATTTCACAACTAAAAAGAGAAGTTGAGCAGCTGCAAAGCCGGCTTAAATCTCAAGAAAATAGTTTGGACAAAGAAATTCAAGAATTAACTGAAAGCTTAGAGAAGCTAAAAGATGAAGTCAAGTATTATAAAACCCAATATGACATGACCCAAAGTGAAGTTGAAAGACTTCGCCATCTCCAAGACGCCTTAAAGCAGCAGCTCGTGGCAAGAGATTCTCAACTTGACGAAATAAGCCAAGGCGAAGCCAGAAAAAGTGCTCAACAAGAAAGACTCAGCAAAATCCTCAGCCAGCAAAATGCAGAGCTCGACAACAACCTAAAAGACACAGAAAAAAAGCTAAAAGAACTCCTTGACGAAAAAGAAGAGCTCAGAAGGCAGCTTAATTTAAAATCCCAAGAATTAAGCGACCTCAGCGGAGAAAACCAAAATTTGCATAAAGAGCTCTTTGAAATCAAGCTCCAAAAGCAAATGTCGCCTTCAGCCTCAAGAGAAGAAAAAAGCAACAGCTCTGAAATGAGCTTTAGCAGCTCAATTAGTATCCAAGAACTAATGATTATTGAAAGTCTCGCAGAAATTGACATTAAAGCAAACCCACTAATGAAAACTGTCTCAAAAATGAAAAAGGAGCCGCCTATGTCTTATTCAAACGTATGGAAACTTTTTGAAAATATGATGCAGGAAAAGTATAAGCTTGACAGGCTAGAAATGGCATTAGGCAGACAGCCACGGTCTATTGTAGATTTCACTTTAGATTTCATGTATTTGCAGTTTGGACTTAAAACGCTTGCACTTAAGCAGCTAAAAGCTTTAATTTCTTCATTAGAAGAGCTTTTCAAAATTAACCACCCATATGGGACGATTTTTTGTAGACTCCTAGGGATTTTCCATTCAAGGCCAATCCCAACCCATGTTGCTGCATTTTTAATTATGGTGAACGAGCTTTTTAACACCCTCACAAACAGGACGAAATTAAAATTCGACAGTTTTGCCCAGCAGTACGAAATTCAACAATATGGCGGAAATGTTTCTATTGTAGACGCCATGGAGCTGGTCATGAAAATATGTAAAAACCAAAGAGATAGAGGTGAAAGGATTATTTATTCGCTTAAAAGGGATGCAGACAATAAAATGGACATGATTATAATAAAAGTATGCGGAACCATGGCAAAAATGAATAAAGGCTCAGACTATATGTTTGAGATCCTTGATTTAGACCGCCAAGGGACAATTGATTATCATGAATTTGTAGACGCTATTAGGATAAAACTCAATATTTGGGTCACTCAAGAAGAAGCAGAAGACTTGTGTGCGTTTATTGATGAAGATGCCAGAGGAATAATCACTCATGAAGAATGAAACTCAAAAATCAATTTTCCAAAATATTTAGATTTGGCGTATTCTAGTGCAGCTATGGTTACCAAAGCTCATCTATTTAATGCAATTCTGGAAGAATATGAGCATGAGATGATACAGGAGTATAGCAAGTTGAGGCAGAGCTTTAAACATCCGACGGTAGATCAATCAATGTTTAATAAATATATATAGCTAGCTGGAAATATCGATTATAAAAGGATGCATGACTATTTTTAATTTGGAATGGAAAGGAATGTTTATATAATTGGAATATTTATAGGAAAAAAATGAATTTAGTATACTAGATATAGACCCTACAATTGAAGAACATGAAATTACTAGACTTTATGAAGAAGCTAGAAATCAAGATATGGATATCAAAAATGGAATTAGTGCAGAGACGTTGTGTCTGACTATTATCAAAGAAAAAATTGGAGGATATGGAATTGGGCTGTTTGGTAATTTTTATGTAGACCTTAGCATTATTGAAAGCATTATGCCGAGAACAAGCTCAGAAGTAAAAATTCAATAACTAATAATAAATCAGATTAATTTATCCATTTAATACCTATATTTTATTGACAAAACACTTTAGAATTAGGAGTAGGGCACAAAATTCATGTTTAAATACAATTGAGAATTAAAATAGGATAATCAGTTATGAGAAAATCGTCTCCTGCATGATCTTTTAAAGGAAAACACCAAAGGGCTTTTTCATCTGATGCACCTGGCCCTGGAGCTTATACCCCTTCAAACTATAGTTTCCAAGCCTCCCCAAATTACGGAATGGGGACTTCATTTCGACTGCAGCTTAAAACAAAAGATCAAAGCCCTGGCCCTGGCACATACACACCTCTAAACTCATGAAGAAAAACTGCAAGAACAGTGTAAATTTAATGCAGGTTTGGAAAATCCAAAAGAAATGCTTATAAAGGCTCTTCATCTACCCCAGGACCTGGATACTATAAAACTGATGGAAATGCTAAAGGCCCAAGCTATAGCCTTAAAGGGAAAAATTACAAAATTTCATTAGAACAAGTTCCTGGGCCTGGGACTTATGATCCAAAAATCGAGGCATTAAAGGAGCAAAATTTAACGGTAAAGATTGGAAAAGCAAAACGAGAAATTTTTTATTCAGATGATTATTCGCCTGGTCCTGGGACTTACACAGTTTCGCAAGAGGAAAAAGGAATTAAATGAAGATTTGGGACAGAGAAGAAAAATCATTTGAAAAGAAGTAGCAGTCCTGGGCCTGGGAGCTATAATTCGCATTTTTCAAATTCGTCAGCGAAATTTTCGATGAGTCCAAGGAGACCAATGACATCAGGATCTAAAGAAAACCCAGGGCCAGGGGCTTATTCGCCTAGAGTTGTGTCATCTTCTCCAAAGTTTTCTTTACTCCAAAGAGCAGAAAACAATATTTAATATTTTTTCAGAAAATAATAAAAAAAAAAATCCAATGAAGAAATTAATTAGGTAAATCCGAAAGGGACAAATTCAATAAAACTTGCATCATGCCTGGTCCAAATGCGTATTCTCCAAGAATTGAAAATAATAAAGGAATAAGGTCAGATATTATATAGAATTGGCAAAAGCAAAAGAAATTTTAATGACTCTTCAACTGAAACCCCTGGTCCTGGAGCTTATAATCCAAAACCTCAAAAGGGAAGCCCTGAATACAGCTTGAGAACTAAATATACAGCGAAAATGGAAATTGGGCCAGTAATTTAGAATTAGGGACCTGGAATTTATGATCCGAAGCTTGCATATGTAAAAGAAAATTCTCCGGCTTGAAGAGTCAGCAAGACCAAAAAAAATTGAGAAAAAACAAAAGAGTTAGTCCCCGGGCCTGGAAGTTATGATAATAAAGCAACACTTTCTGGACCAAAATGAGGGTTTGGAACTTCAAGAAGAAATGATTTAAAAATCAGTGATGTTCCTGGCCCAGGAGATTATGATATTAAGCCGCTAATTCCTGATGTCCCACATTATTTGATGTCTGAGAGCTCGAGCCTTTCAAGAGGCTATTAATGCGATCATTATTATTTTAATTAAAATTACCGATGATTTGCTGAATTATATTCAATGAAATTTATATAATTTGCAGTCTTTGATTATTATAAAAAAGGTGCCTGTTTATGATGCTCATTTTTATAAAATGATAAGCTGTAACCATATTTCAGTGCCAAAGTTTAAGCTCTTTCAGAATCAAAGATCTTTATAAAGAAATAAAAAATATATTTTATATCAACAAAAATTTAAGTTAATTGATTAATAATTAGGAATTGGCAAACTAAAATAGATTTTCGAGAGAATTTATTATTAAATTATTTTACTCCCCCCCCATCCTTGATCGAACTACTCGCCGTCGTTCGATCAAGGATGGGGGTTAAAAAACAATTTTTTTTGGGAAAAAAATTTTTATATATAAAATAAATATATATATATATTTTTATTTACTTTTAAATAAGAGTGTTAAGAGTATTTAATAATTATTTTTACAGCAAAAAATTGAATTAATCTCATAAAAATGCCAATTTTTAATATTTTGATTTATTAGTAACCCCTTTAAACTGTATAAATTTTAATTTGTTTCTTATTAAATTAAATTCTTTTTTAAAAATTTTAAAGAATCTCTATTTTATTAGATTATTGAGTTTTTAAGCCCTGATTGATGACTAAATCACTTCGAATGGTTGATTCCGAAGCTTTCTGTCGTCTCAAAGTCTCTGAAAACAACTTCATTATGCACATCTTCCCAAACTTTTGATAACTAATATATTTTTATATATATAAAATTTTGCATGATATGAAAATCGTTCGATCAAGGATGGGGGTTAATTTTCCCAATTTTTAGGAATTTTTACAGTCAATCGTTCGATCAAGGATGGGGGGGAGTTAGGTTTTGTTACAATTCTGAAGTATTTTATGAAAGAATTATAATTTTTTCACAAATTAATTAAGTGTCATTCTTAATGTGTTAATTGCATTTATATATGATTCATTAGTGTTATAAATGGCATAAAGTTATGCACGTGTAAGAGAAATTCGAAAGCGAATTAATTATTATCAATTTTCAACTCGAACCTTTATTTTAATAAAATTATCAATTGTGTTGAAGTATTAATTATCTTCAACAAATAGGAATGTTAAAATAAACTTAAAATATAGCATTGCAGTTTCATCAAATAATTTATTTTAATTTTAATTTAATATAGTAATAAACCTTTACGTGTCTATCTTGCAAGAATCATTACAGTTAATTTTTCCTTTAAAATATTATTCTAAGAAAACCAAATCGTTTATATTATTAATTCTCTAAAATAGCCCGTATATGGATTGCCTCTAAATCCTTATGTGGGCCTGACTCTCTTGATTGTCTGGATCAGCATGTAGGTTCAGCGGAAAATTCGCTCACTTATGGGGCTATCCATTAGAAAGATCTATAAGCGCCAATAGTCTAATTACTTCTTTGCTGCTTAGTCTTGCTTCGAAGAGCATTGCTAAAACTTCCTCAAGACTAATAATGATCTCCTTAATTCACCATTTAATTCCAAAGTTTCTCAAATAACAAGAGCATTTGTTGGCGAATTAATTTTTAAAGCTTTTAGCAATATAAAATTGCACAATAAACTCATAAGAATTGCTATCTATCTTTAATTAGTGGGAGCAATAATTATTAAATGATTTAGACTCAGTTTAAATCGTTGGTGATTCAAGGACTTCTGGCTCCCAAATTGATTCAAGGGAGCTAGAAGGAGCAATTCCTGTCGACAGGCCGCACATGCAATTAGGAGTAGCGAAAAGCCCAAAGGAAAATAAACTTTCAGTCTTCTGTATCCAGATTCCCAAAGAGTCAAATTAAATTAAGTTAATTAAGATTTAGACTGAGTTAATTAATAAAATTATCCCAATCTCGCGACCCAATCAGCTGGGAACCAGGCACGGAAGGATTCAACGTATTGCTCCTTGGCTTGATCGTGAGTTAGGCCTTTCTTGGCTTCCCAAGCGTCCCACTTGCGTGCAGCTGCTTCATCTGCTGGTCTAGGAGCGGTGTTATCACCTGATGTAGCTTGTTTATAAAGTCCGTAGACTTGATATCCTTTATCTCCCTCTAGGGTACCTCCGCTTAGTTTGAATTCAACAACCAATTGCGCAACTCTCTCAAAGTGATCTGCCATTTTATTATTATCATGTGGATGAAAAATAAATCCATTTTTCGATTAAAAACTTTTCCAAAATGGTTCAGTTATTTATTTAATTGAAAACAATTAAAATTAATTTTTATTTTTATAAAAGCATATCTAAGATGCTTAATCTTCCCTTAGCTAGCAATGGCTTTTAATAAAGATGTAATTTTTAATCAAATTTATTTAAAATTTCTATATATTTTTACACCTGAAAATTATTTTTACTGGCTAGAAAGTGTCCTTTTCAAACTAATTTTGAGAAAAATAGAATAACGTTTGAATATTCCTGTAGTGTTTATAATTTTGTGTGTATTAAAATAACTTTTCAGATTTCAAAAAACCTTCTAAATATTTAAAATGAAGAATGTATTTTAATTTTTAAAATTATGTTTTAAGGCATAATTTTTTTTTAAATTTATATAATTGACTGCTGATTCCATCATAATCATCATTAATAATGTATAAGTTTTTTGCTCTGGAGCCAAGGTAATTTTCCTAAAAACGGATTTTTCTAATGTTTGCTTCTAACCAATGGAAGTTAGCAATTTAAATGATTTTTGCTATATTTTGATACTAATTTAAACCAAATATTCGAATTAATATGAAAAAGGATGAAATTTAATTTATCTTAGCTTGTTATTCCTGCGAAGTATAAAAATTTTATAAAATTTTCAAATTTTTAGTAATAATAATTTATCAATTCCTGAATTAAAACCTACATTTTATCTAATTATGAAAATTAATAAACATAATACTGCATATTAATCTCTAATTGTGCACATCAATATATAATTAAAAAAACAAAATAAAAAACTGAACATTTTAAGTTAGAAAACAATGCAATTTTAAAGCCATCAACTACTGAGATTGATTTTCAAGTTTATTTTCTTCGTCCTTTTTTTTATTCAACTCTTGTGGATGCTCATTATCTACTTGAATTCCGATTTGTTCATTGAATTCTGCCATTACAACAACTCTGTAAATATTATTTATAGTCTGAAGCTTTGCAAGAACTCTGGAGTCTTCTGAGATATTCCCTTTTGAGATTCCATGTTTTGATTCTTCAAATTCTGGATGCTCTTTTTCTGCTGGCTCCGTCCGTGAAGGATGCAATTTAGCTTCTTTTTTAACTTTCTTCGATCCAGCGCAGCCCATTTTTTATACGAACGTCTGAATTATTAAACCATAAGGAAAGTGCCTATGGATTATTTATTCTAAACCAATTTGCCATTAATCAAATTTCTTCATATTTTAATTGATTTAATTGATATTTTTATTAACAGCTAGCTTTATTTAGTTAATTTAAGGCAAAGTAATACAAAATTATGGATGTTTTATAATAAAAAGCATGTTTTATTTTCTATTTAAATGTTTAGCTTGTGAGATAAATTTTTATTTTTTAATAAAATATTACCCTCATATAGTTTGCAAAGCAATTAAATTTTTGGTACAGTTAATTGATTTTATTAATCAGGGCTTAAAGCCAAATTACTTCCAAAAAACATGTTATTGAATTCTTAAAATAATAATCGAAAAGAAATCATAAAATAAAGTAATTTTTTCTAGAAAAGTAAGTGTTAAAGTAGAGTGATTAGTTACCCATCAATTGACCAGTTTTGTTTATCTTTTTTCTTAGGCTTCTTATTCTTCGGCTTGTTAAGCATATGAAGATTCTTCCAATAAATGTACCCAAACCCTCCTCCAAATATTAGAAGCACCAAAAATATAATCACCCAAGTGCTTTCCATATTTTAATTATAATTGTAAGAAAAAATCATTTTAAATGCACTTTAGATTTCTTTAAATGGAATCAAAATAAAAAGGCTATTCCTTTTCCCACAAATTCCTTAAATTCCTTGAAAATTTTAAATTTATACAAAAATTAACCACTTAAAAGCAAAAAAACCTTGATCGGCAGCACCCCATAAGCTCATGATTGTCCTCATAAATAATATCTACATGATCCTCGTCTTCTTTGCTTTTTTTCGGTTCTTCCCCATACAGATCTTCCGACATCAAATTAAAATTCGGGAATTTGCTTTCAATAAACCTAGGCGTATCTATCAAAATATTTTGTTCTTTAATATCACACCCTTCATTTGGGACCTCAGAAAGTGTGTCTTTTATATTCGATCGCTGAACTATTTCTTCAGCAAACCCATCCTGTGCAAAGCTAACCACTTTTTCTTCATTTTTCGGCTTAACTGATAAATTGGTCGACCTCATAGAAATCACGCTCATTTCTTCTTCAGTTTGTTCTTCCTCGTCGCCAGGGGAGTTATCAATATTTATTTTCACTTCACTTATCTGTTCTTCTAATATCAAAATCTGAGCATTAATTTCTGCAATTTTGCTTACTTGATTTTTAACCTTTTTTTCTAGCTCAGGCAGCCTTCGTTTAGAAGAAGTCAGGGTTTCTTTTTTGAGCTTGTATTCAACTGAGTAAGAAATCCATTCTGCGATTACTTGGGCACCTTTACTGACTTTTTGAAGTTTTGCTTGTATTTGTTGCTGCTTTTTTCATATAGGTAAAATTTCATTAACTTGTTCATCAGTCAAATTTTCTGCTTGGACGCTGCTCATAAGGCTTCTTAGTGGGCTGTAATTTTTTGTGATTGCCCGAAAAGTCTTCCAAGATCTGTCTTTTTGGTCAAGCATGAGCATGAATTTATCGCAAACTTCAAGCAATGTGTTAGTAGGATTTTTTATTTTTCCGAGTTCGCTACATATTTCTTTGGTAAATTGCCAGTTGGCGTCTTTAATACCTTCTAAGGCACGGTGAGTTTCCTGTGAGAAAAAATCGATTTGTTGCTTTGTGAGATGCAGTTGGGACGAAAGTCTTTCCAGCCGCTCTTTTTCACCTTTGAGAGATTGACAAAGGCTTCGGGATTGGACTGTTAACTAAATCCCTCCCTTTAAATTGGATCAAAACATCAGTAAATCTTCATTTTTTAGGTACTTTGACCCTCTTTAAATTGGAACAAAGCTTTTCAATAGGAAACTTTATTAATAATTTTTTATAAAATTAGTTTTGACCTAAATAAAAAACAATATAACTAAATGCAATTAAACAGTTGATTAATTTTTTATTCTAGAAAAATTTAGTAATAATTTTTTTTTTAAAAATAAAATTAACCCTTTAAATTGGAACAGGATTTTTTGTTCCAATTTAAAGGGGAGTAAATTAAATTTACTTTGGAGAGCTGATTTTGAAGGAGTTTTATGGCGTTATTTTCGTATTCTTTGTCTGTTTCTTCATCAAAATTCATTTTAGTAAGGAAATTAATTATGAAATTTGAAGATTATTTGGCGATTTTTAATAGCGTACAGCTTGTGGGATGAATTTCTGTGCTGTGATTCGCGTGCGAGTATGTTGTGGAGAACAAAACAGTTGAAATCTTATATGATGTGAAAATTAGGAGATTACTAGAGATTATGCTTGGATTAAGTATTGTTGAAGTAAGGTATATTCAGGTCTTTCACAAGTATTATAGACTATCTTGCAATATTTGGCCTAATATAGTCCAAAACTGTGTCAGAATTTTGATATTTTTTGGGATAAGGGATTTGATACCATGAGTAGGATTAATATAGAGTAATTGGCCTATTGGAGCTGTTTTATCGTGAGCTTTAATTGATATCACTGATTATTTATATTTTCTTACGAAATTTTATGGGTTGATAAATTGGATATTTTGGCTGAAATATAATGCATTTTTTATTCTTATACCATTAGCAACTCTTTTTGAGGCACTATGTGTTGTTGAAACTATTCCAGATTTTTGAGAAAATTGCCCAAAGAATTCAACATTTAGCTTTAGTTTTTATTTCAAATCGTGCTATTTAATTATTTGTATCATGCCTGTGATTTTGATATTGAAATTTTTTTATATTTATATGTCTTCATTAACAAAAAGAGACATTGTCTATGACATAGCTGATTAATTAACATAATTTATTTCTTAATTTCTAAAGCTCATATTCTCAAGCTTAATTTTATAAATAAACATCAGTGTTTAATAGTAGCATATTTTATTTTTGATTATATTTTCCCAAATTAATTAATTTATTTTTTAGTCCCCATTTATAATGGATTTAAATTATCTTGTAGGAAATAATTTAAGGCACACTCAAAGATTTGAAGAACTTGAATGCACCATGAACTCCCTATTTGCTATGTCCAGCGACCTTTTTTCAGTAATGAACGATCTTAAGCTCAGCTTAAGAAATTCTGCAGAATTCTTTATGAGGCTTAAATATATCCATGATGCATCTCAAGGAAGTAATCTTGCAGAAAATATCCAAATTTATGAAAATAACAAAACTCTACCTACAAGACTTATTGTTCAGAATAAAGAGACAGGAAATAAACTATATTTTAGAATTATTCCAGGCCAAGGATCAGTCAGAAAAGGGAACATTCTTTATAAATGTGAAGAATGCCAAGAAGATACTGCAATAAAAAGATTCGATACTAAAAGGCATATATTTGCCAAACATAAAAATCTTAATTAAAATAAAATATTACTAACTCATTATAACTAATAAATTAAATAATTTTATAGAGCATATATTTTTTATTACCAAGTATAATAATTTAATAATTTAATACTAAGATTACTTGCCTCACCAAATATAAATAATTAAGATTTTTAACAATAAGTCATAATTTTTAAATTAAATTTTTATGTTTTGTTTCTATATGTCTTTTCACATGCGCTCTTTTTATAGGAATATTATTGCTGCAAAGATTCGCAATTATAAAGAACGTTTCCTTTTGTAATTTTGCTCTGCCCTGGAACAACTTGAAAAAAAATCATATTTCCTGACTCTTTATTTTCCACACTTAATCTTGTAGGTTTTTTTCTATCATTCTCGTACAAAATTATATTTTCTGGGACTGCTTTTCCTTCTGATGCGTCAAGAGCATTCTTAATTCTAATAAAAAACTCTGCGGATTCTTTTGAAAGAAAGGTTCAGACTGTCAAATATCGAAAATACATCTTTAGAAATATAAAATAAGGATTCCAAGTCGCAGCCTAAGTCTTCAACTCTTTTCAGTACTTCTTCACTGTTTGACACAATATAGTTTAAATCCATTATAAAAGGGGGCTATTAATGTAAATTATGAAAAATATTTTAAATTTTAATTTTAATTATGAAAAATATTTTAAATTTTAATTTTAATTATTAAGCTAAATTATTATGCTTTAATGCTGTATGTATCTTTAAGTCACTTCTTTTAATTTGGGAATCTTCTCTGCACATCTCGCATCTAAAAAGAACATTGAGTTTTTCACATTTTCCTTGGCCTGGGACAATTTTGAATAATACTTTATTATAAGTATCGTTATTGACAATGCTGATTCTTGTAGGGCATTTTTTGCTATTTTCATACATGAGGAGATTTGGAGGGAATGGCTGGCCTTCAGAAGCTTCTTTCATTATTTTGACCCTGATAAAAAATTCTGATGCTTCTTTATGAGACAGATTGAGATCATCACAAATTGAGAAAAAATCCTTGGAAATGATAAATAAGGACTCAAGGTCATATCCATGCTCATCAAACTTTTTAAGCTTCTTCTTGTCGTTTCCTACGATATAGTTTAAATCCATTATAAAAAGCCAGATTTTTTAGAATACACCCCCCTTATAATGAATTTAGATTATATTGTAGGAAATGACCCAAAGCATATCAAAAGACTTGATGAGCTTGGCTGCGATCTAGATGCCTTGTTTTTCTCTTCTAAAGATTTTTTCTCAGTCTTAGATGACCTGAAGCTGTCAATGAGAGACTCCACTGAATTTTTTATGAGGCTTAAATATATAAATGATATAGCAAAAGGAAATGTTCTGCCAGCTAATATCAGGATTTTTGAAAATAATAGGATTCTGCCTACAAGACTGCTTATTCAAAATTATGATAATGGGAAGAAAATATCTTTTAGAGTTATCCCAGGGCAAGGATCGTTGGAAAAAGGAAATGTTCTCTATCAATGTGAAGCGTGTGCAGATGAGCGTGGAATTAAAAGACGTGATAGTAGAAATCACCTTTATCTCAGGCATAAAAATTTAACATAATTATTTTTGTCACTTTTATATTTATTAAATATTTTAAGCTTCTTATAGATATTTTATTAAAGCTAAATACTGTTTCTTTCAATAAATATAATTTTCCTTTTTGACATCATAATGCATTTAATATGTTGCAAATAAGTATCTATGGAAGAAAAGATAAATGTTCTTACTCCCCCCCCCCTCCGTGAGCGAACAAAAAATTTTTGTTCGCTCACGGAGGGGGGTTAATTTTTATTTTTTAAAAAAAATTATATATAAATTTTTAATTGTAAAATAATATTTTTTTATAAGTTGAAAATTATTTTAAAAATATTATGGGGGGAGAGTAAGGGAATTTCCCAAAAAAAAAAGAATACCATTTGATTAAAGGTAAAACACAGCTTAATTTTTCAATAATTTAATAATCAATAAACCTATTAGTAATAAATATATGCATTCAGTTAAAATATTTTATATATTTTCTTATTTAATATAATAAGCAAATTCTCTATAAATCATAATAAAAATGTACAAAGGGAAAAGAAAGTACATTGAAATTTGGCAGAAAGTTGAAATTGCTGAATTTTACATTCAACACCAAAATGAGATGAGCATGAGAGATGTTGCTGCAAAGTTTCATGTCAACTCCTTTAGCTCGATTTCCGAATGGGTGAATAAGCTTGATGAGTTGAAGAAATCAGTAAAATCTGATAAAAAATTAAAATTAGAAAGCTTCACTCAATTTCCAGAGCTAGAGAAAGAACTAGTTCATTGGTTTACTGCAATCCGTGAGCAAGGTATTCAGGTTCTCAGATCAACGATTGAGGAGAAAGCAAAAAGTTTGGCGGCAGAAATGGGATTGGCGCGATTCGGCTGTGGAGATAAATGGTGGCAAGGATTTAGGACCAGAAATAATTTATCTTTCAGAAAAATCAATGCCTCAAGCATTAAGCCAATCGAAGGGGGGGCGGGACTTGTCAGGCAATACCTAGATGATTTAGCGTCATTGCTTCCTCAATTCGTTCCATCTAACATTTACAATTTCGATGAAACGAGATTTGATTGAGATGTAAAAAGCAAGTTCACTTATGATTTCAAGGGAACTCAACGAATTCTAGGCGTTCAATCAGCTAAAATGAACCATTTTATCACTGTTATGCTTATGATTAGAGCTGATGGAGAAAAAATGCCTGCTTTGCTCATTTTTCAAGAGAAAAATGGCCAGATCCCGAACCTTGTAAGAGAAAGACTGAATATTCCAGAAAATGTCATCATAAAATCAAATAAATCTGGCTACATTTCTGACCAGATTCTTAATGACTACCTCAGAACAATATTGAGACGAGAAAACCAACTGCTGATTTATGATCAGGCTGGAAGTCATAAAACTATCATGATTTCTAATGCAATTTCAGATTTAGATGCAACCAAAATTGTGATCCCTGGAGGGTGCACAAAGTATTTGCAACCACTTGACGCACTGGTAATTGCAAATTTCAAATCAAAAACAACAGATTTCAGAATCAAATTCCAAAACAGAGCAGATTGAAAGAAGATCGAAAAGAACTGGAAACCTCAAAGCTCTTGATCGCCAGCAACTGATAAACATTGCTTCAAAGGCGTGAGATGCTGTAAGCCCTCAACTTGTCAGAAAATCATTTGAGTTGACGGGTTCTTATGGCGTTAATCATCCAAAGATTTTCAGCCATCAAGTTAATATGAAGAAGTTAATTATCTAATCGATTTCTTCTATTCATTTTTTTGTCTTAAATTTAAAATTGTTAAATTCAACCTTTTCACTTATGGTATTTTTTTTTTAACCCTTTGAATAATATATCAAACAAACTTAATAATTATTTTTCAATATTATCCTCTTTATTTGTATATTAAATATAGATATAATAAACTATATATAAAATTATATGTAAAAAAATTTTTTGTTCGCTCACGGAGGGTGGGTTTTTGACCAAAAAATAGGGATTTTTCTAATGGTTTTGTTCGCTCACGGAGGGGGGGGGGAGTTTAAAAGAGAAGGAAATTACAAGCAAGCCATCGAAATCCTAGAACAAGATTTTATTACACTTGATAAACGTAGTGCCGAATACCAAGAGACCACTACAAGCCTCTGTGAGCTTTATAACTTGCATGCAATGGATAAGTTACATCAAGGCGCTCAAAATGAAGCCTTAAGTCTGTTAAAAAAAGCAGAAGAGCTCTCAGGAGCAAATCCAGATTTGCTTTCTGCTACTTATAATAACTACGCATGCTATTATAAAAAGCAAGCAAAATATCGAACTGCATTAAAATTTTTACAAGACGCCTTATCTATTAACCCCACAGGTGATGTTCATCTGAATCTATGTGCAGTGAGTTCCCTTATAGGGAAGCATGACAAAGCTTTAGAATATGCAATGCAAGCTGTTATTTTGATCCAGGATGAAGCATTCCAAGCTGCTTATGAGCAAGATTTTGCGACAATTGATATAAGAGCGCCAATATTAGCAATTGCTTTTCATAATGTTGCAGTTGAAATGGAATACACTTGGCTGATAATCAGAAAAATTTTTTTTTTATAAAAAATTATTATTTCTTTATAATAAATTATTTATATAACTGTATTTAAAAAGAGTAGTGTTTATTTAGTATGAAGAATCGCTTGATTATTATAGAAGATCTGTCGATTTCGCAGAAAAATATTTATCCAAAGGCCATTCTGTTATTGATAATCTTAAAAATGCGTATGATTCAGCCGTCAAGACTAGCAATTTCAGAAAAACAAGGCTGAGAAATAAAGAGAGAAATGAAAACTTCAAAAGGATCATTGTCAGAGCAGAAAACAAAAGTAAATCACCTTTTATTGAAAATAGAGAACTTTCACCTTTTCTTTTAAGAGCAAAAACTCCTGAATCAAAACCTCCGTCATCAAATGGTCCTAGGATGCCAGCAACTGAAAGAAACAAAAATATTGAGAAAAAGCCAAAAAATGATAAGCAAGCTCACTATACTTTTCATAATAGAAAATACCTCGCCGCAAAAACAAGCCGAGGGAAAATAGATGATTTAGTGCAATATGTGCAGACAGAACCGTCTAATGATCATCTTGATACTTCTGAGGAAGATAATCCTCGTCCTAGAAAAAGTCCTGTTCCTTTTAGCCAGGAAAAGCTGAAAGAGTACCAAAATCAAATCAAAAGCGGAAGGTCTAATAAAAAGCTTGATGAATATAGAGAAAATTTTTTAATGGATAAAAATATAAAGTCATTTGTAGCAGACTTGAAAAATCGTTTTAAAGATATAGTGGAAAACACAGAAAAATAGTAATTTTTGATTATATATAATTTTAGAATTTTGCTAATTTTGGGTTTTTATTTAATTTTAAGAAAGTTATAAGTCTATATATTAAAGCTAATCTTAATAATTATAAAACACGCTTTATTATTTCCATAAAATGATCAAATTTACTTTCTTGCCTCTCTCTATTAAGAGCGAGTAAGATATTTTTTTCTCTTTCTTGAGATCATTTTCTAAAAAAATTCAAATTTGTAAGAAAATAATTTAATTTATAAAAATTTATGTTTAGAATGCAACTAAATTTAATAATATAGCATGAGTCTCGCTATAAAAATTATTTTTTATATATAAAAATATTTTACACAAAACTTTCTATGCAAAATTGTTTTGCTTGCTCTAAATAATAAGCATTTTTCTATGGCTTTGTTCACTTTTAACGGATGAAATATAGTTTTGCTTTTAAAATGGGCAAAAGTTAGTAAATTCATTTTCTAAAAATAAAAGATGGCACTTTCCGCAACAACAGAAGATTTTTACAATACAATAATTGAAAATGTTTTAGATCAAATTAAAAGAAACCCAGAAAATTCTTCACTACAAGAAACCACTCTTCAAAATTTTAAATCCTCTTGATTAAGAAATCTAAATCAGATCATGCGGCCTCCAGTCATCCGTCATGTAATTTTTAACTAGAACTTACTATTCGCAAATCCAAAGATTTCAAAGCCAAAAAAAAATTTCCCTAAAAACGAAGAATACTTCAAATCCCCTGCGCAAAAGCAAGAGCAAGAAATAAAAAATCCTCCAATCCCACAAATTCCAATGAAGCAAGAAGTAATCACTAAGCCACAGAGTGATTCAGAAAGTTCTAATGAAGATGAAGAAGAATCAGACGAAGAACAAAATGAAGCTGAGCTGGAATTCCAAAAATATATTGTTTTAATATAAATTTCTCAGTAAATATTATTAATTGATTTATTATAACCAAAAAGGAGTCTATGATGAAAAACCTGCGAAAATTAGTATACAAAAATTTAGGAAAAAATGCCCAAGAAATCGAGCCATCTGAAGAGGAAGAAGAAGAGGAAGATTTAGGCGATATTAGTGATGAGGATACCAATATTTTGATTCCAGAAACTAAAGATGTTATGTATTGCTCTTATGACAAGGTAAGCTGATAATTAGGTAGCAAGAACTGGAGACAGATGAAAAGTTCTTTTGAAAAGATGTGTGCTTAAAATGGGCAGAAGTAAGGAATTTTTTTACCATAGAGGGTTTTGTGATGTTGATTTTGAGCAGTCATAATTTGATATTTTTCCAAAAATATTTTTCTAAATTAAATTTCATTTATACTTTATTGGCTGTATTTATATAATTTTATCATGCAAATCTCCTTAATTTTTATGCATTTTAGGATATTCTTATACATATTTTCAAAATTTTACAAAGTAAATACAATATCTATTGACACGTATATAATGTATTTCCTGGCATTATTTTTACTTTCTTATTTTGCATCAGGAGCTGTAATAGGAATTGATTTCGGGACTGAACTAATCAAGGTAAATCTTATTTAGACTTCAATAATTCAGCCTGGCCGAAAACTTGGTGCCATTGAAAGCCCTCAATCAAAAAGAATGATCCACAACATTGTTGCTTTACAAGGCGAGCATCATCTCTTAGGTGAAGAAGCCACAAATTACATGCAAAAAGATCCTCAATCTGCTTTAATTTTCACAACTAGAGCCCTTGGCAAAGCTTTTAACGATACTGATCTTCAAAAAAGATTTCTCAATGAATTTATACGAGTTTACAATTAATAGCCCACTAAATCAGACAAAAATTAGCTGCCTGCCAACTATTTTTAAACTTTATTTAGCAAATTTTAATTTGACTAGCCGAAAAATGCTCCTTATTAGGCTATTCTCCGTAAAAAAATTTATATCCCGCTTGAAGTTTCTGAAGACTCCTCAAGATTTTCAATTGAATTTAAAATAAAAAATGAGAAATTCTCAGTAGAAGAAACAGCTGCAATGGTGCTAGAATTTATTAGAAAACTTGCAGATAAAACTTCAGGGGACTCTGCAAGGGATTGCGTTATTACAGTGCCGAATTTTTGGACTGTTCCACAGAGAAGAAGCCTATTAGTTGCTGCTGAAGCTGCAAAATTAAACGTGATGAGCTTGATTAGTGATAACACTGGGGCTGCTTTATATTATGGAATTGATAGATTTGATAATAAAACAGACCATAAAATCCTTATTTATAACTTGGGGGCATCATATCTCCAAGTTTCAATTGTAAGGTACTTCGCTGCACTCAAAAAAGCAAGTAAACTGTCAGCAAAACAAGTAGAAACTATCGAAATTCTTGCAAATACATGGGATTCTGAATTCGGAGGAAGGACTATAGATGCAGAGATCGCTGAATATCTCAATGAAAAATTCATAGCAAGCGGGGGTTCTGATGTAAAAGACAACGTAAAAGCAATGTCTAAGCTTTTGCATGCAGCCAATCAAGCCAAAAAAACTTTAAGTGCAAGCAAAACCTCATATGTCAATGTCCCTAATATTATCCCTGGGCATGATTTTACATTCACATTAGAAAGAGAAATTATAGAAAATATTGTAGAAAAGCACACAGAAAGATTAATAAAACCAATACAAAATGCCCTGGATACTGCTAAATTGACAATAGACGATATCAATTTTATAGAAATTCTGGGCGGCCCTATAAGAATTCCAAAAATACAGGAAATTATTGAAAAGAAATTTAAACAGCCACAAACACATTTAAATGGAGATGAATCAATGGCACAAGGCGCGGCGATTTATGCTGCAAATTTTTCGAGTGAAGTTATGGTAAAACCACTTTGGCTGATAGAAAAAACGTCTTTACCAATTAAAGCTGTATTTACCTCTCCAAGCAATAAAGAATTTAATAAAGAAAAAATTCTTTTTGAGTCTGGAAGTGTCCTAGGACAAACCAAAAAAATTGGGTTTACTATTGAAAATGACGTAGAATGTGTCTTTTCTTATCAAAAAAATAATGAATGGGTGCCTTTTTCACTTTATTCTGTTACAGGAAATCAAGAGAGGTATGGTAAAGCTCCCCAAGTAATTTTTGTTTTTAGCTTAGATTATAGTGGAATTCCGAAGCTTGACAGCGCTGAAGCAAAATATGAAATTGAGGTCGAAGTCGAAATAAAAAAATCAGTAAATGAGACTGAGGCACAAAAAAAGCCAGAAAATGAAACTGAGGCACAAAAAATACCAGAAAACGAGACTGAGGCACAAAAAAAGCCAGAAAATGAAACAGTTGCACAAACGGTGACTGAAAAAGTCAAAAAAAACAAAATTATTAAGCAAGAATTAAATATTAAGCAATTGGAATTTGGAAACCCTCTGCCTCCTAAAAAAGATCTTGCAAAAATAATCAAGGAAAAGCTAGATGCATACACAGTCGCTGAAGAAGAGAGAAAGCAGTTAGCCCACAACAGAAATGAACTGGAGTCATATATATGCTAATTATAAAAGAATAATTAATTTATAAAAATTAAAAAAAAATTTATTTTAGGCTTTATAAACAGGCATATATTTTATTCAAGAAAAATTAGAAGGCTCAGAATTTTTAAGAGTAATCAGTCCAGACGATTTATCAACCTTAAAGATTCAAATTAACGAAACCCTTCATTGGCTTGAGTCTGGTGACTACAAAAAACAAGGCAGCTCAGGCTTAATTAAAGAAAAAACAAAGCTTGAAAAAATGACAGCCAAATTCCTTGACAGAGAAACAGAATTAATGTCAAGAGAAGACAAAATATTAGACGGCTATTTAAAATTGCAAGAACTTTACAGAGAAATGTCCTATTTAAACAAAACCAAAACATGGATTCCGTTACCTGAAAAAGAAAAAGTTTTCATGGTAATTAATGAAACTATTGAATGGCTTGACCAAAAGGTTGAGGAGCAGAAAAATACCCCAGAATGGGAAGAGCCAGTATTAAAAATTGCAGTTTTGGAGTCAAAAGTCAAAGGTGTTGAAAAAAGAGTAGAAATCATAAAAAAAACAGGAAGGCCAAGACAAGAATATAAGGAGCAAAATGATAAAAAAACAGAGGAAAATCAGCAACCAAGTGAAGCTGCACAAGAAAAAGCTCCAGAAGAAGCCAAAAAATCTGATGAGGAAGCCAATAGCCAGGCTGATGCTAAAACTGGTGAAACATCCCAGCCAGCTGAAGACAGCCAAAAAGAGCCTAAAACAGACCTTTAGCTAATTTATTTATAATCCATAAGAGTTAATCATACTTTAAAGCCTTGGCTCCACATTTTGTACATGAGAAATAGCTGACCTTCTTTTTCTGTCTTTTCTGTTGGACTCTCTCAGTTGGTCACTCACATTGTTTAGAATTTCTACATAAGGGGTAAGATCATCTGTACCCTCACATAGGCCTGCCAGATTTGGGACTTTGTCGACTCTGAAATTTTCAACATTTTCGACTAAAATTGGAATAGAAATATTCCCTGTCTTCGGGTGAACAGAAAATGGAGATTTCAGCAAGTTAGTCATTTCCATAGAAACGTAGATGTCGAGTCTTGGATATAAATACTTAAAACATATCTTATACTTGATTTGGTCTATCAGCTGAGGGTCTGGCTGTGAGTCAATAAATTCCAGAATTTCAGCCCATGTCTCTTCGCTGGAGCCTTTAACTGTGAATTTACTATCAGTCCCCAACTCTTCATTAATAATTTCAACGCATTCGTTGAGTCTTTCCTGATTTTCAAACAATTTTTGATCCTGTACAATGATTTCCTCAAAGCGAGGCTTAAAAATTTCCCAGCAGATTTCAAGGAAACGAGAATTAGAATTCGGTCCAGAATTCAAAAACTCAATTAATGCTTTGCGCTTGAAGTCATTTAAACGTCTTGCGGCTGGGTCACACACCCAGCAGTGAACACCCCTTCTGCCTGAATAAATCCATAAATTAATTTTGAAGCCAAATAGCTCTTTGAGAATGGTGTCGATTGATTTGCAAGCGAGCACCATAAACTTCCAGCAAAGCTGACATACAACTGCACCAGAGCAGCAGGTTCGAACTTTATCGTAATCGGTCATGTCTATGTCGATCACGAATTCTCGTTCGACTGGTTCGTATTTAATTTCTTTATCTTTGAGATTTTTAGTTTTTGGGGGAATGGTATAAACTGCCCCAATACCAAATTTTTCTGGTTTATCGTGGATAAGTTGCTCTCTAAATTCACCTGGTGAACTAAAGCTTATGTGTCGGCAGGACACGTCTCCTTGAAGATAAAAAGAAAATTCTCGCCTTTCGAAATATGATTTATTGTCTAAGGGGTTGTCTGTTTCAAGCATTATTCCTTGATTTAACCATCTGCAGAGGTCATTGCACGGGAAATAAGTTCTGTAATATGATTCTAGAAATTCGAAATCCATTTATATCTCTGGAAATTTTGTTAAGGTTATGTTGGTTCATGACGTAATAACAAAAAAACCAATAGGTGAAAATTAGCTTTGGTTTTCTGAGCAGAAAACAAACTTAATATTGAAAAAATTAATTCATTCACTAAACGGAATTATAAACTCTGCTAACGAATTATGGCTTTAATTAGCATAGAAACAGAGAGAAAACTGGCTGATTTTCTACTGCTTATTGCTGAGGGAGAAAACGAAATAGAAAAATCAAGAATAAGTCTTTGTGGAAACAGAGAGTTTGAGCCTTTAAGTGTTTTTAGGCAGCTTGACAGATTTTCAAATGGGTACTTGAATTTTCTTGACATTCAGGAGTTTTTTGAAAATAAAAGAATTGAAACCGCAGATAAAGACATACAGCTACTGATAAGACAATACGATTCTGACTCAGATGGAAGGCTTTTGATATCAGATTTTTATCAGATCGTTCTTCCGTCCACTAACACTTACCTTCGGGAATCCGTAATCGCCCGTCCATCGTATATGAAAATTTCATTAGACGTGGAATATCTCCTTATTAGACTGCTCGAAAAAGAAGCCCTATTCCAGAGACAACTTGAATCGTCTAGATACAGCTTGACCAGTCAAATTGACTATAAGCATTTGGATGCTTTTAGATGCATAAATTATGCAAACGAGTCTTTTATCACCAGAGACCACTTGGCTGAGTTTTTTAGGAGGCATTCACTTCCTGTGTATGAAGAGGACATTGATGCCATTTTAAGACGAGTTGATACAGATGGTGACGAAAGGATAAGCTATGCTGAGTTTGTTGAAGCAGTTCAAGCTTCAGAAATTTTGCTTGAGTCACCATACAGATCAATAGCAAGTCCAGTAAGGCATTCTTCACCTCTAAGAAAATCATTTTCACCAAATAGAAGCTCATATAACAGTCGATCTTTAGAGTCTTCTTATCGGAAAACGCCTATAAAAAGTGTCAATATTTCAGAAATTGCTCAAGTTTTAAGCGAGCAAGTTGCCTTGTCAAGAGAATTAGACGCAGCAATTAAAGAGCTCGGCCTAAGGGCTGATTTTAATTTAATTGATGCTTACAGGATGTTTGATATAGATGATAAAGGGTTTTTTACAGAATTAGACGCTGAAGAAACTTTAAACGATTTTGGAATCCGCACTTTTAAAGACGAAATTTCTCTTTTATTTAAGCACTACTGTCACAGCTCAGACAAAAAGATGAGGTTTAGTGAATTAAATGAACTTTTTACTCCTAAAGACCCTGAATATGCAAGATTGGTAAAAAATAGGGTCCCTTATAATGCTCAAGGCCTCCCACTCAAGACTGAAGCCGCAAGGTAAGAAGGAGGCAGAAGGTAACCTCCCGAACGGGAGGTCTTTTGATTGATGACTGCGCCACCAATATGGATAACGCCTGACTCTAATAGCCTAACCCTTATAATGCTCAAGGGCTAATAGGAGAAATGTTTTTAGGCCTGAAACTATGAACAAATTGATAAGGGTCCTTCAGCTGCACTTAGAATGTGAATCTATGGCAGAAAATTTGAGGCAAAGATTAAGTAGAAGCCAAAGCTTTAATATTATGGACGCTTTTCAAATAATTGATAGGGATAGAAATGGATACATAACTTTTAAAGAATTTCAACAAATTTTGGATGAGCATGGGCTGATTGCTTCTAAAAAAGATGTGGAGAGCTTAATGGAGAGATATGATAAAGACAAAGATGGAAGAGTTTCGTATTCGGAGTTTATGAATGAAGTAACTCCGAAATCACCACAAAAATATTAGTAAAACTAATGATATTTAAATCATATTTAACTAATGGCTTATTTTATGATATATGATAGGATTTTTTAATTTTTTAATTCATCACCAACTGGAATATTTCAATCATCTTATTTTTTTATGTGAAAAGAGGAAATAAATGCTTTCAAGCAAATTTCAAAGCCTATTACTTGTGGATGGCATAGTTTTTATATTTAATTCAAAAGTGCTAAGTTCCTCTGAAATAAATTTCTGGTCTTTTTTATTAAATTAAAGAATATTAAAAATAAAAGAATCTACTATAAATTTCTTCCAAAAAATAAAAATAAGTTGATTAAGATTTAAATTTTAACTATAGTGCACCTTGTCAATTACAGATCCCATCCCCCATCCCCTATAAAATGCTTTTATATAGGATAATTAATCATATTTTTGAAATTAATATTTCAGCACACATATATAAATTATATTAATAAAATAAGAAAGTTAATAAAGAAAATCTGGATTCCTTTATTATATCAGTTTAAACATAAATCCAGTTATTTTCCGATAGACACAAATAAATCAATTTAATCATAGTTATGCATCCTATAGCATTGATTGTGCTGAATTAATTTGCTTAAAAAGATTAAATCTGTTTAAATAGCTTATAAGCAAATATAAAACCTAATGTATTTCATTTTTAAATTAAATGCAAAAATATTAGCCAGAGCTGTTTAAGGCATAACGAGGTGAGCTTTGGCACGCCATAAAATGTTCTTACGGCATCTAAATAAAATTCGCTCATTATATCCTATATAAAAGCATTTTATATGATAGGGCTAGGGTTGGGGGTCTGTGCTTAACCATACACAATTTCCTATATATAATTATTTACATTTATATATATTAAAATAAAGTGCAGGCACATGAAGCATTTCGCTTTGTAGTACTTGCTGGCTCTCTGATTGAGAGAATTCGACTATATATTTCTAGCTGCTTTGCAAATCCTCTGTTTGGCTTAGTTGGTGGATGAAGATTAGATTATACTTGAAGTCAAGCATTAGCCATATTTAGTGCAGCCATGACAAGTGATTCATCCTGATTGCGACCATAATGTGACACAAGCCTAAGAGCAATTAAGTTGTCCTCATTATATAGGCTTTAATTTTTAGGGCGACTTATGGATTCTACAACTCTGCAGTGTTTGATGAGAGTAATATCATTATGAGATGAGCTTTCATGATATAATGGTACCGAGGTACCATATCTCGGGTACAGGAAAAAGACAATTCCATTTTCTTAGCAGAGAGTGTCCATCTCAAAAGAGCATAACTTGATACCTCTTTCCACAGATTGGAAAGTGGCCTAAAACTTCTAGACAAAGCTACTCTTGGTTCTTAACCTGATTTCATCCAGCTATTCTTAGCCTAAAGATCTGGGAAGTTGCTCGAAGTGATCATTTTAATATCATTCTGATGAAGATACTGTACAAAAAGCTTTGCTTTTCTAAAGTTCCAACATCTTTGTTTCATAATATAGGCAATAACTATAGAAGCGCTCCTAGATATTCCTTGAGCACAATGTACCATCACTCTTCCTCCACTGTTAATGGCCTCTTCAATGAACTCTGTGGCTTCATCGAAATAATTTAATATGTCAAATGATGGACAGTCCACAATTGGAAGCTGCTTATAGACAAACCTTGAAGAAAAATAAGGTTCAAGTCCTGATCCAGTGCCAGCAATTAGAATATGGGTGATTTTGAATTTGAAGAGAAGATTAAGCTGGGATGCTTGCTCCTTATCTCCAAGGTATAATCCGTCTTCTATTTCATCGAGTAAGTACATTTTTATTATTATGCAAGGATATTTTTTAATTTTTGGATTTTTTAAACCTAATCAGTGCATTAGTATTCTAGCAGAACTATAAAAGTAAATTAATTGTTTCTAATTGTTTTTATATGTAAAATACTTAAATGGTATAATCATGTAAATTATAGCCATTAGTTTACATTTAATTCAATTTTAAATTAGGATAAGAATGAGCTCAAATTTAAAAAAACTGTGACAAAAGTACGTCTGAAAATTTTATAGTAGATAAATGTAAGAGTTATTTTATAACAGAAAATAAAAAACGAGCATGATTATATTGCTGATTCCTGTTTAGTGTTTACTGTTTAAAATATCGATAATTATTTATGCGTTTTGATTGGATTTAATTAATGATAGAGTTTAGAGCATTTAGCAGATTTTAAAATTTTATATTAGAAATAAAAAATAAGGCTTTATAAATGACATTAAGAAAAACAGTAGCTTAATTTATTTATACTTTAAAAATTCGCCATAAGGGATTAGCTTTCTGGCCCCTTAATTAAACCAATAAACCTAATTCATTTTTATTATAACAAATATATATAGCAATTAATCAAGGAACCAAAAATGCATAATAACGATAGATTCCAATTTGAAGAAAGAGAACAAAAATTGCATGAATTATCAGAAGCGATTGAAAAACAAATCCAACTAATTAAAAAGGCTGAAATTTCAATAAAAAAGAAAGAAGAACAATGCGAAAAAGAAGAAAAAGAACTGAAAACTTTATTATCTCAAATTCAATTACAGAGCAAAGAATATGAAACCAAAGCTCAAATTGAAATCGGAAAAGAGCTTGAAGACAGAGAAAGCACAATCATCAATAAAAAATTTGAACTTGAAGCCCGAAAAAGAGAGCTTCTCGAAAGAGAAGCAGAAATCGATGCACAAACTCAAAGAATTATTTCCGAAAAAGATAAAATCTCCTCGAGTGTCCGTTCTTCTATCAATAAGCCTAGTTCTAAAGAGCCAATAGCAAGACTTAGAGCCCAGCTAATCATAAAAGAAAAAGAAATTGAGCTCCAAGAGCAAGCTTGTGCCAAAGAACAAGAAGAAATCTCCAAGCACAGCCACGAAATCGAAGAAGTCACCCAACAGCTTTCAGTCGAAAAAAAGAACCTGGAAGACAAAAAAATCGAGCTTGAGTCCAAAGAAAAAGAAATTGAATCCCAATGATCCCAAGCCAACCAAGTCCAAGAATCCCTGCTCAAAGAAGAACAAAAACTCAACGAAGCCACCAAAAGAGCCCAAGACGAATATTTTCAGCTCCAAAAACAAATTGAAGAAATGAAAGAAAAAATCGCCCTAGCCGAGCTTGAAGAAAAAGATCTGGAAATCCAAGAAAACGAATTAAAAAAAAAAGAACAAGAAGCCATCATACAAGCTGAAGAATTGTGAATAAAAGAAGAAAAATTAAGAAAAGAGGAAAACCAGCTAGCGAAACAAGAAGAAGACTTAAGGAAAAAAATCGCAGAAGCAGAACAAAGAGATAAATCATTGAGAATCCGCAGGGAGTTTGAAAGTGAGCTTGAGCTGAGACTGCAAGGATTATTAATGAGCGAAGACGTTTTACAAAGGAAAAACTGGGAAGAATTGAGGGTATTGCAAGACTGTGTGTCAAAGATTCAGGCAAAAGAGCAAGAATTGAAGAAAAGAGAACAAGAACTTCTAGAGCAAGACAGGCATAAAAAATAATCTAATTTGTACCTATTATATAACTTATTCGATTGGGTTCTCCTTAAATATTTTCAAAATGTCTGCCATATGTTCTTGGTTTGCTGATACTGCAAATCCAGCGTGGTCTTGGTTATAGTCGAATTTTTGGAAAATTATTTTGTCTTGTGGCATCTGAGAAATACTGACTTTTCCATCTTCAGGGGTAATAACAGTGTCATATTTTCCATAAAGTAACGCCACTTTGCACCTTAAATTAGAAAGCTGCATTTGTGGCGGCTTTGAGGTTCCATAGACTTCTCTGTTTTTTTCTTCACCATAATCATAGGAATAAGGCAAAGGAGACCTTTCTTTTAGTACTTGTGACCAATACTTTAGATTCATTATACTTGTGCCGCCACAGAACTTTTGTAAATATATAGCTAAGTCTTTAGGATCCTCGTTATTTAAATACAAATCAAGTTTATCTTGGTATTTCCAAGCTGCATATCTAGGAAATGCATAAGCTAGTCTTGCAGGGTAATTTGGGGTTTCTGAATAATTGACTAAAAAGTTTATTCCTTTCTTTTCATATACTTCTAGAAATGGAGGATTTAAGAGCTGCCTAAGATAGGCAGTATCAACACTTATAAAGCCAGCCACTGGCGCCATAAGTGCAGCTACATTTACTTTGTCGCCGTAATCTGGTCTAAAGCACACACATTGAAACAGCACAAAACAGCCTTGTGAGTGCCCAATATAGTTTAATTTTGGTTTTTCAGTCTGCTCAAGTATATAGTCAATTGTTTTAGGAATATCATTGGCACCTATATGGTTAGCACACCATTCCCAATATTCAGGCTGATTTGCGTCAAGGGTTTCATGCTTTCTGCTTAAATGGTTTCCTCTGGTATTTAAAAGCCATACATCGAAGCCTTCGTCTGCTAAGGCAAAGGCTGGAGCTTTTGATTTTTGGGAAATCACATAAGAACTTGCATGGTGAGTCAAGCCGTGGACCATCAAAACAGGGGTTTTTCCTTTCACAAAGTCTTGGTCTTTTGCAGATATTCTATAAAGGCAAAGGATATAGCCATCATTTGTGGTGATTTGATGGGTTTGGACTTTATAACCTTTGCTGGTGCATAGCTCTTCAAAGGTGTAAGTGAGTTCTGGAGGAAGCTTGGCGTGGGAGATATAGTATTGAAGACCATAGTAAGAAGCAATCCCAACAGCTGCTGTCGCTGCAATTCCACTAAGAAGCGCTTTGAGAAGCATTTAACATTAACATTAATTAGTATTATAGAGGCTCGTCGTATTGGTGCGGGTTTCCCCAACCCTACCTTCACCCTTCACGCTTCACCCGGCTGCTCACCACCAATCGATCACGACCTTCAAGATGTTGCTCCTACTGGACGAGGATGTGCACTCGCTACCCGTAGTTGGATGAGTTACGCCACCTAGCACTACATCAACAGAGGTGCCCATTCCGAAAATTTGAAAAACAAATTTTCTGGTAGGACTGTCGGCTAAGATGGAAATCCAAAGCCTGGGACGTAACGCCCAGTTTCACGCTAGGGAGTTGCCCGATTGATCAGGAGGTACCTTCTTGATGCTGCTGAGCTCCCCCTTCCAAGCTTGGAAATCATCTCCCCTGAGGCAAAACCCTTGGTGTCAGAATAAGCTGCGTTCGGCCTAATCCGACGTTGCGCTCCACTGTACCAAGGTAAAACCTAGCCGGATAAACATTCCGAGCGCCTTTCTCCCTTCCACAAGGTCCCCCGCGAACGCGCTACAGGTGTTGAGAAAAAGGGCTGGATCGCCGTCGCCATTTTAATGTATATGCGCTTTGAGAAGCACCATTTATATTCTTAAAATTCTCGGCCGTTATTCACTTATTAAAATAAAGCTAAATGTTAAGGCTTTTAAAAGTTTACATTTTCTTCCAATAAACAGCCCAAACATGAATTTTTTCCATTATTTGCGGCATAATAGCATTTACACTTTCTGTGATCAAGTCTAAGAAATATCGCTCAGCTTTTTCATCACTTAGACCAATTTTGAACCTTTCGTACAGTTTATCGATAATTTTGATAGGATCTCCAGCCATTCCTGAAAGCCCTGAATGAATCATCAAGTAGAAGAGGTTCACAATTAATTTACAATGCCTTCTCAGCTGCAAAAATACTTCTACACACTTTACCTTGAACTTTTCGTAGCCTTCACCTTTTTCTCCTCCCATTGCTTCCACCATTTCTTTGCATAATTTCATTGGAGGTGGCATTGGCTTAGGATCTTTACCTAGAATGAACCCAAAATCAATGTGAAATAAGTGGCCTTGAATGTCAATCATAAGATTTTCTAGATGCCTATCCCCTATTCCTAGCAAATATGTAATAACACAGTAGCCTGCACAGCTTTTAATAAAAGTGTCAAAAATATCTGGGTTGTTAGTCTTATTTTCTTCTAAATACGCACTTATTAGCTGTTTTTTCTGAATCCTCTCATGAATTGTGCTGGCATTTCTCACAAATTCTACGAACCCATCACTCGCACTTGTAGCAATCACGTTATAAGGCTTTAAACACATATCTAAATTCACGTTTTTAAGCAGCCTGTCCATAAGTCTAATAATCTGAATTACAAGCTGATCCTGCCTTAAATCGTCTCCATTTTTATACATCACTGACACCTTTATGTCTTGTTCCGTACATGTGAAATCTAATTTTATAGGCAGCTGCTTACTGAAGAAAATCTTACAAGATTCAGGCAAAACTCCTGTGAGCAGAATATTTGGGTCAAGATAATGAGGCACGGGGGTAGGAAAAACTTGCATTTCTAGGTCGTCTTCTATCATAGCCCTCAGCTTGGCTTTTTTCTTTTCAAAAGTAGAGGTATCACCTTTATTTTTCTTTATTGATATAGAATAATGTGCAAGTTTCCCTTTAAGCATGCATTGTAAATCAATGCAGTCCATTATGTCTCTGGCTTTCATATTTAAAGTATTTTCGAATTTCTCACAAGTTTCTTTATACCAGTCAGTCAGTTTTCCAGGTGGCCCTTGTTTTTCTACTTGTAAATACCAATAATAAAAAATTGCGATTTCTTTGCAGTTCATGGCACGCCGCTCTAGAAATTCTTGTAAAGGAGATTCGACGTTTGATTCATATCTTAAGGCTTGGACAAGCTGTAATAAGATGTCAGAAAGTTCTTGGTTGCTGCAACAGTCCAAACGTTCGACAGCATATCTTCTGACCTCTTCTATACCTTTGGAAATTATAGTGGAATAATGAGGATTACATGAGAAAATGTAAGACAATAAATGCAAGGCATCTTCTTTATCAATTGGCGCCCAAATTTTCATAAGCTCTAAAGCGTTTTTTTCTTCTTTTTCTTTGTCCCAGCAGACAGCATGCAAAAATTTGGTTAAAGAATGTTTGTCTTGTACGAGGAAATACCTATAAACCCATATTAAATCCCTTTGTTCTGGCTCTAAAGGTTTATGGTCAGGCTGATTTATAATTTCATTGAGGGTTTCTTTGATTTCTTCTGTTGGGACTAAATCTTTATGGTCCATAATATTTTCTCTGCTGAGTCTTGAATACTGTTCGGCGACTGGGTTGATCCTTTCAAATAAAACTTCAAAATCTGGCACAATCCAAAGCCTTTTTTCCTGTTCTGGAGGTAGTAGCAGCTCATTGTCAAGGTCATATTCGTTTTCTTTATATATAACAGCGTTTTTAAATCGTGGAAGCTCGACTTCAATGAGACATAAATTATGCTCAGTGCATAAATCAGATATTTGAGATTCCATTGTTTTGATTGACCAAGTATCAAGCCATGGAGTTTTCTCTATTTCGCCTTGTTCGAATTTTTCGATGTTGTTACTAAGTCTTGTGATTTCTTGGAGTGGGGCATAATTTTCTATTATCCCTGGAGTATTTTTTAAGTCTGCATTAACTTCAGGCCATAGAAAAAGCTTATATAACCCTTGCCGAAGCAAAGAGTTCGCAGAAAGATTGCTAGCTTTTTCAGATGATTCTGTAAATAAAGAAAATGATGTGCTTGCGGCAGGAATATTTGTCTGCTTCCTAGAAGTTGCTCATATATATACGTTGAAATAAGCATCAGGAGGTAAGTCTTGAATGCTGAGGGGAAAAGTGAAATCGGCAAGGTTTGAAGTTTCGTTAGGAATCTTAATAACACCTTGAGAACTTTGTGCAAGGAGAGTTTTTTGAGAAAAAAGTTTAACTGTGATCATCAAAGCTGATGATGATGTATTTGGCTCGTCATATATTGCAAGAATGTGGTTCGGATCCATAAACTTAGTGATTCTAAGAGAAAGTGTTTGAGTTATATCATCATGCTTTGTGTATTTTGGAAACATTTCCTATTATTACTATTATTCAGAATATTGGATTTAATATTATTAGAAAATTAGAAAATGTAATAAGAGGATTCAATATTTTTGAATTTTGTGTATCAAGTATAAATAATGAGGATTTAGAATAAAATTGACGAAAAATTGTATATTCATTTATAGAAATAATTTTTCTATTATTATGCTGCTTGACCAAAGATAAATCTGATAATATATTATTATCAGTTAATATTACTTGAATTTATATAAAAAACTACCGCAAAAAATTAAGACGCCTTGGGCGTGATAAAACGTAAAATTATTATTATTATATAAAACTACCAAGTAAATTTTACAAAAATATTGAGTCTTTGAATTTAAATATTAAAAGAATTGATAAGAACAGATAGAGACAGATTTAGAGAAACTGGCTGTATGGTTTGCTTGCCATATTTGAATTAAAAGAGATATAGATATTATAATTTGATGAGTATTGATGAACATGAAAAGCATTTTAAATCATATTGTTTTCATTATAAATTAAATTAAATTACGCGATGAAATTTTGTATGGATCTCCCAATGCAGTATGAAAGTTTGCTTCAATTGGTATCCTGTCATAAATTTAATAAAAAATAATTAATCAAATGCAATTTGCAATCACTCTTATAATTATCAGATTTCTTTTGATTTTGTAGTGATCTACAAGCCATTATCAGTTATAGCGCTTTCCCGAGGATGGCGCCATTCCGCGCCATCCTCGGGAAAGCGCTATACGTTATATTGCACATTAGATCTGATCAGATCTATTTATAATAAAACATGTCTAAAAACGAAACTGCTGCTAAGAATCAGCCTATGATTAACCAATATAGATTTACTCAGCTTCAGCAAGCAGTTGCTAACTCTTTGAGTGCTGTCTTAACTAAGTTTGAAGAAAACTGCCGATTCTTAGAAGCTCAGCTTACTAGATTTGGAGCTAAAAAAGAATCCTACAAGCAATTGTTTTCAAGCTACTCCGAAGTATGGTACAACTGGCTTCAATATGAGATCGAAAAATACGAGAATGACAGGTTTTCAGGTATAGACCATCCCTATATAATTGACCCTAACCAGCTTTATAAGCTTCAAAACATTGATGAAATCTGGAAATCCTACGATCTTTTTGAAGACATCAGAGAAATCGTCTGAAAAATCCGCTTCAATCAGCTTGCAAAAAATAAAATTGGGAGCTGAAACGACAAAAAGAAAAAAGCATTACTTTTAAAGCTCCTTGAGCTCGGCGCAGGATTAATAATCCCAGGTAACAATTGCAGGATTGTAAAAGAAGGTCCTTATACTTGTATGGTTTTTATCACAACAATTCTTCCTAATTTTAACGAAATCATACTATTAGCGACAGAGCTAGATAGGCTTCCAATAGTCCGTGACAATGCAGTGGTTCAATATGAGTTTCATCATTATTTGAAAGTTATTGATATATGTAAAAGTACAAATGCAGTTGATGGTTCCATTCAAGACTATCTTTTTAAAATTTCAGATGATGAAGATAGTTAGTTAGTTAGTTTTAAAAGGCCATACGTGTGGGGGAAACCAGCGGACCTCGACACCTCAGCTCGAAAGACGACCCCAGGTCGGGTTCTGATGAGACCATACTCCCAGGCCCGACACCATCTTGATTTCTGGTCAAAACCACCTGTCCAAGGGATCAGCTCCTTTGGACAGAGCCACTTCTGTCTGAGTGCCCCGATGGTCCCGATGAAGGAAGACCATGTGGTAGGAAAAACCTGTCTAGCCCGTCTGGCAGGGACAGGGAAAACCTTCGGGGGAGAAATAAAATTTCCTTTTCGGTACGGCTTCCCCACAACTGAAGGCTTACTTAGGACAGGAATGGTCCTACCAGCTCCATAGGAGGTGCGCCTCGGAGTCAAATTTCCGTCAACGTCACCATTTTATTTCTTGATGAAGATAGGAATATTGCTTATGAAGCAACTGCTGAAAACAATCAATGGTACCCAAGCTTTAATAACAGCACAAGAAAAGTAGGAGATCTGCATTATCCTAAGATATTTCCCAAGATGTATCTGTCACAATGGGAAACTGAGAACATTGTATTTGACCCAGCCACAAGCAGATGAATCGGCTCAAAAGAAGCACCAATCGTGTCTAATATCAATACTAATAATGAGCGCCAAGAAAAAATACTCCGAATGCTTGCTCAAACCACAAGCTGCAATGATTTTATCAATCTCCTAAACACTATTCCTAACTTTCGAATAAAACTTAAGTTTAAGTTTAATTTTATTGAATTACTTTAGCATTTTTCAATGCATGAAAGTCCCCTTTACTTTGAGGTTCAGCTAAATTAGCAGCTCTGAACAACGATAGGTGAGTCGGCCTAACCGTTGAACCGTTAAAGTTATAAGCTCGTTAAGACTTCTCTAGTCAGTACCAGCCTCAGCACCGACCCTTCTCTTAAAGCCGAGACTCTCAAGAAGATTGGCTTCTCTCACTAAGCTCGGTTTATAGGTCCATCCTGTTTGTGACAGGAGCTAGGACCTATCCCTAACTGACATTTTTAATATTGTGCGAATAAAACTAACAGAAGAGCAGCAAGATTTAATAGGCACGCCTGGAAATGTGCTTGCCATTGGCAGGTCTGGTACAGGGAAAACTACATGTTCAGTCCTTAGACTATTTTCTGCTGAAGTTGTTTTCCGATATCGCTCACAGTCCAAGTCAAGAAGACTCGGCCCAGAAGACCTCGACCGATCTTCAGAGCTCCACAGTGTTTTCGTCACAGCTTCCCCTGTCCTCACAAATGAAGTAAAAAGATTCCACGAAAAACTAAATTTCCATTTAAAAGAAGAACTCAAGCATAAAGAAGAAATCCTCAAACAAAAAGCAGAAATTGAAGAAATTAAGCTTGAGCATCAAGACAGTGAAGCCAAAGATAAAGATAATGGCTATGAGTCAGAGGAAGAAGAAGCAGCTGGGCCTTCTTCTATGGCTTATTTAAAAGATGAAGATTTCCCGTTGTTTGTAACTGTGAGAAGACTGATATTTATGATAGACGCTACGTTAAGGAAACCATTTTTCAGTAGGGATTTAAAGGGGAATGTGATTGGCTCTAGTGTGAATTTTCAATGGCATAATGAATTTAAAGGGGCTTTACAAATTAGCAGTGTGTATAAAAATGAAAGAAAAGCCCAAGAAGGGTTAGAATTTTCTGATTCTTCTGAGGAAGAAAATGAAGGGTATATTGATGAAGAGTCTGCTTTGGACGCCAAAAGAGATAAGCTTTTAAATTCGGTTCAAACTTGTTTTGTTGAAAAAAAGAGGCCATATGAGATAGATTTCAAAATTTTCAAAGAAAAATTTTGGCCGAAAATAAAAGGCCAAACAAACAATTCTGCATTAGTGATGTGGACTGAAATTTCAGCTTATATTAAAGGCTCTGCAAGTTCATTTACATATCCGGGGTATTACTTGCCTAAAGATCTTTATGCGCGTTCAGAACGAAAAGCATCGATTTTGACAGTTGAAGAAAAATGCAGAATATGGGATTTGTTCCTAATTTACGAGAGGTGAAAAGTATACTGCTTATGATGAATACCTGGCTAAGAAATATATATAGATTGCTGATGTCTGGATAATCAAAAAATGTTCCTTAGTTAGCCATTCATTGTGAAGCAGCATAGACCAATGTGCTTATGACTTCCAAGATGTCATTAATTATATACTCTCTTGCATCAGATTGACAGGATATCAAGGAATTCCAATCCACTATATGATGGTTGATGAGGTGCAAGACTTGACCCCTGCCACTTTATATTTATTAATCCAAGTCACACAGCAAAAATTATTTTTCTCTGGAGATACAGCTCAAACAATAGCGAAAGGTGTTGGATTTAGATTCTGCGAACTAATTCCTTCTCTTCTTGAGAACGAGCAAGGACTTTTTGCTTATTCTTAAAGGGGCTAATTTGTTTAAAAATTATATTTTTTATTCAAATTTTCAAACATGGGATTTTATAGTGGAAGCTCTGTAATATTTTAATAGAATTATTTAGAGTATTTATTAAATATAAAATAAAATATCTTTTATAAAAAAATTATATTAGAGAAATTTTTTGCTTCCTCATTTATCTAATGATTTTGCTTGCTTTTAAGGGGAGTAAGCAGATTATTTAAAGAATCACACTTGGTCCTTCCTACAATAAAGCAGCTTACAGTGAACTTTAGATCTCATAATCAAATTTTAGAGCTCGCAAATTCTGTTATTTCGCTGCTAGAAACACTGTTTCCACAGACTATTGACAAGATGGACAAAGAAAGAAGCTTAACTGATGGTCCTAAGCCAATTCTAATTGACAGTGGAAGTACAAGCATTTTACTGTCTGTCTTGCTAGGAGAGCAACAAATGCATTCTCAAGGTGAAGTCTTATTTGGTTGTGACCAAGTGATTATTGTGAGAAATCAAGAAACAAAAGAAAAATTGCATCCTCTTCTTCAGCATGCACTATGTTTGACTGTATATGAATCAAAAGGGCTAGAGTTTGAAGATGTCATTTTATATATTATACTTTAGAAATTTTCTATTCATTATTTTTCTATGAGCTAAACTTTCATTATTTTATTTGAGACAGAAAAAAAAAAATTTTAAGCACTTATACAACTTTTTTACTGATAGTGAAGTCTCAAGAGATAAATGGAAAATTTTATCTCAGATGGAAAAATCAGATGAAAGATCTGACTATAAAGTAAACAGCTTTGAGGAATTAGAAGAAGGAGTGCCAAAATTGAAATGCGGCACATATATTGATCAGAGTAAACTAGCTCTGCTATGCACAGAACTAAAACACCTATATGTAGCCATTACAAGGCCTAAGTCAAGACTTGTTATTTATGATGAAAACCCAGACGCAAGATTTTACATGCAAAAATTCTGGGAATATATGGGAGCTCTAAGCAAAGATGATATTATAATTGGAGAAAATTTGTCAGAATCCTGCACAGATATCACTAAAATTGCAAAGAAAACTGACTCAGAGTCGTGGAAAAACCAAGGGCTAAGAATGATGTCTCACAAATTTTACGATCAAGCTGCCAAGTGTTTTGCGGCATCTGGAGATAAATCACTTGAAATGAAAGCCATTGCATATTCTAATGCAAATAAGGCAACAGAACTGCTAACTGAGGCAGAAGCATTAGAAAACCCTATTCAAGGAGTTGGTGATAGAAAAGGAAGTAAAAAGAAAATCAAGGAAAATAAAGAAATCGCAAAAGATTTATTTGCCAAAGCTGCTGATATTTTTTCAAGGCTGGCATTAGAAGAAAACAATGAAAATGCGCAATTCCTTACACTCTCTATATAAATAAGATAATTTTTCCTATATAAATATTACTTTTTTTTTAAATAATTTTGTGGTGAAATTAAAAAGCAGGCTGCCAGATGTTATGCCTCTGCACAAAAAAATTTAAAAGCTGCACAGCTTTTTAAAGAATCTGGCCTTTTCGGCCAAGCAGCTGAAGCTTATTTATCTGCAGGCAAATATGAAACTGCAGCAGATATGTTTAATGAGAAAAAAGAGTACATAAGAGCAATACAATGCTATAGACATGGAAGAAAATGGGACAAGCTAGTCCACTGTATATATAAATCCAAAGATTTAATGACAAAAGAAGAAAGGCAAAAATATATTTATAAATACGTCCCTGTAGCCCTTGAAGATCTAATGCCAAAAATTCTCCCAGCTGTTGAAAAAGAAACTAAATTTATAAGCGAAATCATTGAAGAAGACAAAGACGAAATTGTTGAAGAAGAAAATGAAGAAATTGAAGAACCAAAAATAGAAGAATCTCCAAAAAATGTTATAGAAAGCCAGCAGTTAGTTATCAATGATAATGAAAATAAGCCACTAGGATTATCTGAAGACAGCCAATCACAAAGCTCATTTTATCTTCTTGACAAGTCAAGCAGCGACAGTTTCAGCCTTCTAGGCTCTGAATGCAATAATGAGCAGCTTAAAGAAGCTTTAGCAGACGTAGACCCTGAAGATGAATGGCTTCAAATTGAAACAGGATCAATCGTTGAATCCTTGTCGTCTGCTATCAATAAAGATGGAAGCTTACTGTCAGACTACTCAATTATAGAAAACACCCATGCAGCAGCCCTCAATCTAGGAGGAAAACTTATAAATACAAGGACTGACATTTATGTGGAAGACGAAGTCATGAGAAAAATAATTGAATATATAAGCATGTTTTCTGAAGATGTAGGAGCTTATTTGAAATCACTTAGGTCTGCAGAATCTTTAGTAAGCTCTCAGCAGCTCTCAGAAGAATGGCAGCTTGCATCATTAGTTGATTTAGATGAAATTAGTCCAGAATTGCTTGGGCTGCTTCTATCCTATGCTTATTTAGTTATAATTTTATAGTATTTAAAAAATTTATAGGATAAATTCAGTTAAATATGTATATAGACACCCTAGAAGAATTTGGACTCTATAAGATGTGCTTAGTCGTATGCAACCGTTATAACTTATCAGAAAGACTTGGGAGATATGTAATCTCAATAGGCTTTAAATTTTCAAATATATCGTCGATTTATCCTTTAGAGATTAAGAAGCCTGGATTTGATGTGGCACAAGCTCATAGAGCCGTTATTGCTTATACAGGAGTCCATAATGTCTTTGAGATGATAAACCCTGAATATCTTAATCTTAAGCAGAGTTTAGATAGAAAAAACATCGGAATTGAAGCATTTCAAGGACTTTTATTGATGGGGTACTGAAAGAAAACGATTTATATTATGGACCAAGAAAATTCATTAGCGGTTGCTTCAACTTTTGCAGATTTTAAGAACTTTAAGCACGTTTATTTAGCATTTGAGAAGTCCAGTGATGAAATTGTAGAGAAAATAAATCATGAAGACTTCTCGTGGTTGCCATTTGAAGTCCCAAAAACTAAAGCTGAAGTAAAAGCTGCCCAGATTGCATTAGATTCCGTGCTCTGGAACTTAAATGCATTATACCCTGTCACTTTAAACCATGCTTATATCCATTCAGAGCGGACTATTATTCCTAAATTCCCTGAATATTTTATCTACAACTCCCAGCTCTACAACTTTATATCTCACAAATCCCACAAAAAGCTATTCCAAAGCTACTTAAAAGACCTTTTTAAGGAAACCAAAGAAATTTTCAATAAAGGTTTCTTTAAATCAAATTTCAGTGACATTAAAGCATGGGACATTTTATCGTGCTACACACAGTTATTATACTTCAGAACCCACCCACAAGTGGAAATTGAATTCAAAAGCATGAGCTATTACAATTTTCAAGAATTTTTGAGGTCAGTAAGCATGATTGTTAATTTCTTACAATTTAGCTCCTCAGCTTTAGCAGCGAATCCTTACTTTGCGAAAATCGTTTTTGGGTTACTATCACCATTAGGAGTCCGACAGATTTCAGAGTCTACAGTTACAAGGGCTCTTCCTTATTTATCCCATGCTGTTGTTCATAAAGCTAGCAACTTATTAAATGATGGTTTTGGGGCAGATGAAACCTATGTAGCAGACGTTGAAGGCCAATTTTTACTATACCCAATCTCAGATTTACAGAAAAAACTAGCCAGGGAGTATGTAAATGGGGTAAACCATTTAGTCAATTTACGATACCAAGCTAAGAAAAACTCAATAAAGATCCTAGATCTCGCTAATTTGTATGGAGAAGCCTTTATGAGAGACTTCATTAACTCTCAGCTTACAAGTCGGCCTTATACTTTCAGTAAGGTGTCTACTGATACTTATTCGTTATCAAATGAAGAAAAAAAGTATATAGATAACAAAAAGGCGTTAAAGAAAATATTCGCAGGTGCAGAGGACGATAAACATATGCTGGAATTTATTAAAGCAAGATATAGAGGACATATAAAATGGTTGGAAAAAGAAATTGCTAATTATGAGAGATGGAGAAACAGGATCGGAGTAGAAGACAAAGATGAGCTGTTTACGAAAATGCTGGAAAATGCAAAATATGTGTTTTTTGATATACCAAAAATTACTGAAATTAGCAAGCATGCACTATTTACACAAGCCCAGGTGCTTATAAAGGTATCTGAAGTACTAGAAGACAGATTTAATATAGACCGATCACTTTTTAACGCTTATACACTCTGCAAGTTAAGCGGAAACTTGCTTTATTATCAAGAAATGCTGAAATCCAGATATCAGACTATCATAACTCCTAATGGACAAGGACCAAACATATCATATGACTATAAATATGCATTGAGCTATTTAGATATTGACATTTATAGCCAATACAACTGTCCTGATGAGATCGCTAAATCGATATGCTCTCTTTTTGAAGCTCAGTTCACCAACATAGACCTTACTCCCCCCAATCCTTGATCGAACGATTGACTGTAAAAATTCCTAAAAATTTGGGAAATTAACCCTCATCCTTGATCGAACGATTTTCATATCATGACAATTTTTATATATATAAAAATGTATTAGTTATTAAAAGCTTGGGAAGATGTGCATAATGAAGTTGTTTTCAGAGACTTTGAATCGACAAAAAGCTTCGGAATCAACTATTCGAAGTGATTTAGTCATCAACCTAGGCTTAAAAACTTAATAATCTAATAAAATAGAGATTCTTTAAAATTTTTAAAACAAAATTTAATTTAATAATAAATCAAAATATTAAAAATTGGTATTTTTATGAAATTAATTCGATTTTTGCTGTAAAAATAATTATTAAATACTCTTAACCCTCTTATTTAAAAGTAAATAAAAAAAATATATATATATATATTTTATTTTATATATAAAATGTTTTTCCCAAAAAATTTTTTTTTAGCCCCCATCCTTGATCGAACGATGGCGAGTCGTTCGATCAAGGATGGGGGGGGGAGTTAGCAGAAAAATAATGCTGATAGAAAGAGCAGTCTCAAACTGGCTTATTTCATTAAACACCAATTTATTAATCCCAAAACACCTATGCCAATATATTCAAAGTCCTATCAAAGATGATGAACTTCACCTTTCTGATATTTCAAGAGGAAATGCAAGAAATTTGGCCCCAGATTTAATGAGATGGACTGTTAAAATCCTAAAACAAGTCCTAGGGGAAAGCTCTAATATAGATAAAACAGAGAGCAGGAATTTTATCTATGATGCTTATGATCTCTTCGGGTTGCTCGCTACATGGGGAATTCCAAGAGAAATAATCGGTGAGATTCGAGGTGGAGATACTGATAGAGCATTTAAAACTGCCTCAAAGATTGTGCATTCTCCATCTTTTATCAGAAAAATTGACACTTTAAATACTATTGGTGAGCTGCAAGATTACCAAAGCGAGCAAAGAAAGAAAACTCAAAGAAAAGGGTATATAAATTTATTCCATAAATCAGTAAAAGACAGCAAAGTTTCTATAGAGGAACTTAATACAGCATGGTTCAATGAAGTAAGGCTATTAGCAGTCCATCATCAGTCTGCAGCTAAAATTAAAAAGCTTAGAATACCAAAATTCAAACGCAATAAAATCAGGAATATTTTAGAGCTTGTATTGTTTTCGTCGATTTCTGAAAAATTAAATGTAGCTTATGATAAACTTCCAGCTTCTATATTTAGATTATGGATGAGCTCAAGGAAATATTTGAGACTTTTACATATTACGAGCAAGTATCATACTGATTTATTGAATTGTTTATATAAGATGCCGTTAAAGAAAGCCTTAGATATGCACTTTTTATTAAGCCAATTCAATTTGATTTCGAATACTCTTAATAATTTGGAAACAAATATATCGATTCAGCCACCTGATTTCGCACAAATTATTTCGAATTCGGTTAAAGAGACAGAAGCAGCTACAAGCAGATTGCAGAGTTGGAAAATAATGGTGCTGCCAGAAATAAGAAATATAGAAAATAATTCGAAAAGGAAATGGAATATGAAATGGAAAACCAAGATTACTAGTCAAAGATCAGCGAGAAAATATCGTAGGTAAATGCAAACTGTTGCATAATTAATTAAATATTCCATATTAAACAAGGAAATAAAGCTATATTCTATTTTTTTATTTTCTAAAAATATTTCATTTAATTTTTAATTTTGTTTGATGACCTAATTTTTCTTTCTTTATTAATTATCAAATAGTCATTAAAAAATATGAAAAATAATTCTTCACAAAATTTCAAAGATAAATCTTGAAGCCAGTCTTTAAGATCCCCTAAAGCTAAAACTGAGGCTCCTTCTAAGATTTGTCCTAAAGAACTAGAGCATAAAAGACGCTTATTCCTTCATCCTTGATCAAATGATTCTATCAAAAATTTCCTGAAATTGGTAAATTAAATTCAGCATCGATCGAACCATTTTTATATTTAAAAATAAATCCATCCCACAGCCCGCAAAGACTTTAATTCCCGATCTTTAATTATATAATAATCAAAAAGCAGTTTTAATGTGATTTATAGCACTTGCTAAATATATTGCATACTTTATCTCTTCCTAACTCAAGCACAAAAATATCAAAATAAGTAAAATTTTTATATTAGCTGGTATATAATTTTTCTAAATCTCATCCTTAATTAGGCAATGGCGATCGGTTCGACCAAAATTAGAGGAGTTAGAGTTCTACTTGATTGAAAAAAATCGTAAAAGGGCTGCATCAAATTTAGATTTCAACAGTATAAGCTCCTTAACTTCTGCAAGGTGCACGCCAAAATATATCAATCAGGATTTCCGGAACATTAAAACCAGCCAAAATTCTCTTACTCCTAGAAGCTGCCACACAGAAAGAGACGACACCGATTTATTAAATGAAAAATCGAAAGAATATGAAACTGTATATGAAAAGCTAAAAATGTTTTACGAAGACATTATCGAAAGACAAGCTGCTGATCTAGCTGAAATAAAAGCAGAAAATTTCTATTTAACTAATAAATTGAAAGCAGCAGAATCAGATTTCAATAAATTTGATAAAGAATTGGCCAGCTCAGAGGTCAGCACACACTTAAAGTCTGATGAAGACAATCTAAACTTTTTCAGCAACGTAGCATATTATAAAACTAAAATAGAAGAAGCAGAAGAGAGGATGGAAAATCAAAGAAGCGAGTTTTTAGAAGTTATTACTAAATTAAAAGCAGAGAATTTAAGGCTCAAAAATAATGCCTAGTAAAGTTAATTGATTTAAGTATAAATAAATAAATTTGGAAAATGATTGAAGAATGCTTGAGCATGGTCATCTTGCTTTGTGGCTCTTTTGCTCCTTCTTTACTTTCATTTGTTTATATAGGGTTTACCATAGGAATTTGGCTTACTTTAATGTTTTTCTATCAGGTTCCAAGATTTTTATATCAAACTTTGACAGCTGTTAGCACTTTGTTTTTGCTATGGAAAATAGTTGTGCTTATATTATTTTACTTTAATCAATTTCCTGATTTTTTCTCAGATTATGATTGGCTTTTGAAATATTTAGGAATTCACCTGAGCAGAAATAAATTTGAATTTAAGTCATCTTTGACGTTTTTGCCTGATATTTGTACGTTTATTATTGGCATTATTGGAATCTTTTATGCAAAAAGATCAAGAATTAAGCCTTCTGAGCATAAACACGTAAAAAGAGCAAGGCTTTTTACGCTTTTTTTATTGCTTTGCTGCAATTGTGTAATAAACTTTTCAATAGTCAATTTATTTTATTTGTTTGTTATATTTTATTGGGCGATCTCATGGAGTTTAAGATGCTGAAATGGCTATAGAATTGGCTGTAGAATAGTTTGCTTTATAACCATACTTCAAGTATTATTTTCGGCTCTATATTATATGTTATGACAAGATTATGTATCAGAAAGTGACGTTCTAACATATGGGATTATTTTAAAATCAATGAGGGGCTTGCCAGACTATATAATTGTCTTTTTTATGCATGGATTTTCACTTTCAATTGGGAGAAAAATCCCCTTGTTAAGTTTTTTTGAAAATTATTATACATTTATTTCTAAATATAAAAATATACAGATTTAAAAAAAATTGTATTTTTTGAGTGCAAGCTCTTAAAAAGTTTAATAGAACTAGTTCGAGATTTCTTTATATAATTTTTACTTATAAATAAAAATAGAAAAATTTATATAAAACAATTTTTTTGCTCGCTTACAGAAGGATTAAATTGACGAGTTATGAAAGAACTCAAAGTATATATGAAAAAACTTAAAACTGATTCTATTGAAGATGAAAATCTTGAAGAAAGCAAATCTATCGAAGAAATCATTGTAATTAATACAGAAATGCCAAGAAAAGCTTTTTGGAAAAGCTCAAAAATACCTGAGTTTATCAGATATTTTTTTTCTGTTTCTGTAGTCTACTTTTTTGCTAGGGTTTTGATCTTTTCATGGATTATCCGCTATCGGAGCTTTGTAGGGATCTTGCTGATGCTGTGGCTTTTTTACTCGTTTTTAGATTATGATTTAAAAAGGATTTTGCAAGTGTCTAAATATTCTTTGTTTCCTATCCTTATTTTGAATTTCTTTGGGTTTTATATTATAAATTTATTCCAAATTGATGTATCAGAAGTATTTGGCATATGCCTATTAAAAATCCCGCCTTTGGAAATTGCTTTTCAGCTGCTAACCATATTATTATTTTTATACCTAAATAATATTCTACAGAGGAAAAAAAGAGATAAGCACTTGAAAGATAAAGATAAATCAGTTGTAGGACTTTTTGTAAGAATAATAGTTGAAAACGCTGATAAACTTTCCTTATGCGTTCTCTTTGTGGTTGGTCTCTCAGATATCAATTTGCTTCATACTGGATTTATGATTATCTGTTTAATATTTATGCTTAACACAAAGCTCGCAAAAAATCATTGGACATCTTTGGTAATTTACACAATGTTTTTACTATTATTTCGGTATATATGAATTCTTGCTTTTCCATTGAAATTTACAGATTATATTCCTAGAAACTATTTAAGGCTGGTAGGCATGCCAGCTAATCGTTCTGAATTAACACTCAAAAATTCAATAATTCCTTATGACTATCTTGTATGGATTCTTTTAGTTTCTGCGTCTATGCAGCTCAAAGCGTATCGGTCGACTACTTTTTCAATTCTTTTTCAACAATTTAACAGAGTCAATGTATCTGTGCAGCATCCTCTTTTAGTAAAAGTATTGGTGCTTATATATGAGTGATATTTTTTAACTGAAGTTTGGGTGCTTTACTCTGTAATAATGATCACCGTTATGGTATCTTCACTAAATTTGCTTAATTTTATTAGGCTGCTTATAGTTGCATCTTTTATGATTATTCACTTAAGAAGTCCTTTGGAGCTCAAGGTTGGAAAAAATTATTTTCTTGTAAGAAAAATATGATTTATATTAGAATATATCAGTGGCATAATACTGGTTATTAGATATTTGTATCAATTTTTGCCATTTTTTTATGATGTAAAGCAGTATCCTTTGTTTGGCTTAGAAGTGTTTAGTTCTAGCACTTTATATGGGAGCATGGTGTCTGATTGTATTCTGCTTATAGTGACTGTGCTTGGGGCAAAAGCGTTTAAAAAAGAAGATAATATAAATTATGGGAATTCAGATGGAGGGATTTTTGATGACATTGGACTTTTATCAGGCATAATTAAAGTGAATTTATCAAGAAAGCCTGAAGAAAAATCAATTAAATTTTTCAATTATTTCGAAGAATTTTTTCCATTTTTTATTTATTTGACTATCTCAATATTTTCAGTTTACTGGAGGCTATCTATCTCAATGAATATTTATTTGATATCAATTTGCATTTCATGCGCTTATCTTGGTTATTATTTTACAAGAGTATCTCTAAGCTTAGAAAGAAGAAATTTAGCAAAGGAACACAAAATTAGATCATATTGCTGAAACGTGTTATGGTATTTCACATTAATTTATGTGGTAATTTCATATGCGTGCTTTATGATAACAAGGCTGATTTTCCACGAAATTGCATATGATAATATAATATGGCTGTATTTTTTTTCTGGATTTACAAAAAAGAGTGATAATAGTTTTATAATTTCAGAAAATTATGGATATATTATTATTGCTATTCTGCTAATAATAGAGAGACATTGTTTGGAGTATATGATGAATAGGAGAATTCTGAATAAAGAAATCAGTGCTTTTGAAAAAATAAAAATATTGATAAAATTTTTGAACTTCATGAGAGTTTTTGCTGAATCTATGATACCTTTATTTATGCTTTTAATGGCATTTTCCAAGCTTACTTTTGTAGGATTGACTTATGTAGTATCAGTCTTTGTTTCAATCTATATAAAATCACCTTATTATAGGACACTATTTTTGTATATTGTTATAATTTTTATGTGTATCACACAATATACACTGATTTTGAGCAATATTCAAAAAGGTAATTCGCCTCATAAAATGCCTCATGTAACCTATAAGCCTTTTGATACTCCTTGATACAATAATATTGACTGAAGAACCAAAGATTATGCAACATTTTTGAATCTTGGGACCTCTATTTCTCAGTTACACAGCATTTTTTATGATTTATTGACGTTTTTATTTATTTTAGGCTATTATACATTTTTATCGACCAGAGAAAATATACATAAAATGACCAGTGACGAGCGTTCTGTCCTCCTTGAGGTGTTGTAGGTGTCCGATAGAGGTAGGACGACTTATCTGAATAAGCTGTTCTTAGTTTGTCCTGAATTGTTTAAGCGGTCGAGCTTTTCCTTTGGTTATTAGCCAGGGGAAATGAAAGACAGACTAGGCAGAAATCTCAAGGGCCAGAGTCTCTAAAAGGGTCTGTGAAAAGGGCGATATAGCCTAAACTAAGCAGGGTTGGGTAAACTGATTGCTTGGGTTATAAATGGAGGTTCTCGGCGATTTCCATATGGCTCGGACCATGATGGAGGGAAAATGTCTCTACTGAGAAGCCTGGTTTCGGCTCAGCTCATGTTAACTGTGGAACGCATGGCGTTCAGTAAGTGGTAGCTATAAAGATACATCTCTAGTCTAATCAACCAGAGAAAGCGAACTAGAAGGCTTTGAAGACAGTATAGAGCCTAAGCTAAGTCAGTCTCATTCTTCATCTGATACTAACATCACCCGAAAAACTAGAGGAAGAAAAATTTTTAAATTTGTTAAAAAAGCCATGTATAACATGTCCCACATCCTGATCCTTATTTTTGTACTAATATTTATCAGTCTCAGTTATGGAGTTGTTTCCAGTTTATATTGCCTATTTTGCCTTATTTTTATTTTTAAAGCAAATGAAGTTATAAGAAACGAAGAAAGCTGGAATTCCTATCTAAAATATTTAACTCACCCCCCCATCCTTGATCGAACGATTGACTGTAAAAAATTCCTAAAAATTGGGGAAATTAACCCCCATCCTTGATCGAACGATTTTCATATCATGACAATTTTTATATATATAAAAAAATGTATTAGTTATTAAAAGCTTGGGAAGATGTGCATAATGAAGTTGTTTTCAGAGACTTTGAATCGACACAAAGCTTCGGAATCAACTATTCGAAGTGATTTAGTCATCAACCTAGGCTTAAAACCTTAATAATCTAATAAAATACAGATTTTTTAAAATTTAAAAAAAAAAAAATTTAATTTAATAAGGAACAAATTAAAATTTATACAGTTTAAAGTAGTAACTAATAAATCAAAATATTAAAAATTGGTATTTTTATGAAATTAATTCAATTTTTTGCTGTAAAAATAATTATTAAATACTCTTAACCCTCTTATTTAAAAGTAAATAAAAAAAATATATATATATATTTTTTATTTTATATATAAATTTTTTTTTAACCCCATCCTTGATCGAACGATGGCGAGTCGTTCGATCAAGGATGGGGGGGAGTAAGGAATTATTTCTTAGTCTGCTTATTAGTTGATCTTACATTGCAAATGATATACCAAATCCCATCAGCGTATATTCATGATGATAAATTCAGAAATTGAATTCTTGCCTTTGGGATTTTTCGACTTTGAAGTGCAGGAGAAGATGATGAGCCTTCAGATTTATCTGAAAGAAGAAATTTAGTAAGGTTTAAAGTGTTTACGTTCGCGTTTTTATATATCATGTATCGGATGATGAAAAGCCAAGACTATCAAGACTTCATGAGGACGCAAAGGCAAAAAATCTATGTCCAGTCAAAAAGGATTGGCTTTGAAATGGCACAACATTTTAATAATAAGCGTATAAAGCATAATAAGCAGTACCAAGATAAAAGAAAAAGGTTTGAAAATGAAATTAGAAAACTTGATATGAATGTGAGCAAGTGGAATAAAAAATTTTATTTACTCTCCCCTCTGCAAGCGAGCGCTATTCGGAGGATTAATTTTTTTGCAAAAATCCCAATTTCAAAAACTGGAAACGATTTAATTAATTAATTTAATTTTAAAATTTATGTTTTAGAATACAAGCTGTTTAAAATTGGATAGAAATCATGAGAGATTTAATTATAATTATTATCAAAATATTTTTATGTGAAAATAAAAGATTTTCCACTGGCTTTGCTAGCTCGTAGAGGGAGAGTCAGCTGAGCAGGGCAGAGCTTCTATAGGAGGCATTAGAAGCAGATCAAGAATGACCTCAACAAAGCTTGCTACAAGCCCAGTTCAGCCTACTTATTTAGAAATCGGGACATCAGAAATAAAAAGCATCAAGGTAAAATTCCAAAACCTGCTCATTAGCTTGATTAACCCCATCCTTTACAAAAATTACGTTAAAAAAATAAAAACTCGAAAAAAGAAAAAAATTTATATCAAGCCTAAATGAAATAGAGAAGGAGAAGGTCCATTTGACAGAGAAAATGAAGAAGAGTGCCTAGACCCACATTTAGATGAAATAAAAGAAGAGGAAGAAGCCAAAGAAAGTGACATAGAAGAAGAGAAAGAAGGAGAAAAAACACCTGATGAGGTAAGCCCAAGAGTATGAGGAAGAACTAAAACGCTTCAATTTCTTGAAGATAAAAATGTAGAAGACTCTGATGAAGAAGTAAACTTCAGTGAAGATCAAGCCAAAAATAAATCAGAATATGACTTAAAGTGGAAGGATTATTTTATTTTATCTGCCTATGTTGTGGCCAGCAATACTCAAGCACTAGTTTATTTATTTTTCTTTGTGAACCATATAATTTATGCCAGCATGGAATCTGTGGCCCTGCCAATTTTTACAATTGGATATAGGGCCTTCCTATAGATGGCGCGCAATGCGCCATCACCGGGCCATGTCGGGAGAGGGTTCCACACGAGGAATGGCTCTACGTGTGGAACCCTCTTTTTGGCTCGTGGAAAGTAGTTTTCTCACAGGTCAAAAAGAGGGTTACACACGTAGAACCATTCCTCGTGTGGAACCCTCTCCCGACATGGCTCGGTGATGGCGTATTGCGCGCCATCTATAGGAAGGCCCTATATTCTATGCTGGAGTATCCAAGACCTCCTGCCAAATATTTCAGATTTATGCTGCTATATACAGAAACTGTCTTTTTTATAAAATTCAGCTTGCAACTAGATATATGAAACTATATATTCGCGAATGGGATCCTAGCTAATTATCACGATACTTTAAAAACTGGCTTTAATTTGACGAAAAATACTTATAGTGAAAATTTGTTTAATTATATTTTATGAGATGCCATGGTTATGCTTTTTCTTTTGATTCATGAATATTATTTACTAACTCCCTCTCCTTGAGATCAACCAGATTCTATAAAGAATTTTATATTAAAATGGTATAAAAATAATTTTTAATAAATAAAATTTGCAGATAATCAAAATGAAAAGTTTAATTTAAAAATTTATGCCTCCAAAAATGTGATTTCCCAATAATTTTGCTCTCTTATAGGGGAAGTAAGAGTTGGCTTATGAAACCAAACTGAAATAGGCCTAGAAACTCTTGAAACTGCTAAGTCTAGGTTTTCTATCGAAGATGATGATTCTTTTATTATCGCAGAAGATTCAGCTCCACGAATAATGTCAAGACTATCCATTATCAATCAAATTCCAAGGTCTCAAGAAGTTATAGGATTTTTCAAAAGACTTTTGCCTCATAATAAAGAAGAAAAGCCTGGCGAAGACCTTTATACCCCAACCATCATAATCCAGCTTGTCATTTTATTTTATCTTATATGTTTTTTTGGAAACATGGACGGAACCAATGCAAATATTTCAAAGGCATTTAAGTAAATCTCATATAGGGCTAATCAATTTCAAGGAAGAATGGTGGTTGCTTTGATTTTTCACGTTACACTTATATTATTGGAAAGATATTTGTATTTGGAAAGGACTTCACAAGCACTTAAACTAGCGCTTTATAAAGCAACTATGGTAGATGGCCAAGAGCAGCGATCTAATATGATTTCTCGATGGAATCGGCCACTTAAAGTAAAGCTGACACTCCACATTTTGCTATTATTAACAATTCACGCACTTGTTTTTTGGTATTTTCCTATTAACGGAACTCAATCTCTTATAGGGAAACCTACATGTACAGATCTATATGATAAAGAAAGGTGTAACAATTTTCAAATAAATGACGCATTGCAGTGGTTTTATGTACTTTATACTATTTAATTCCAATAAATCATACTTATAATAATTAGAAATTATATAAAATTCACTATAATACTATATATATGATTTATTTTATTACTGTTTCCTTGCAAATTCGATATGGAATGCCAAGCTTCAGAACTGGGTCATTTCCACTAATGAGAAGCACATCAAGACCAAGTAAAATCTTATTCCAAATATACCGTGGATTTCCATTCATGTTTGAGCTCCGCACCATTATTGATTGAGCCTTCACCCCTACAGCCCTAGACTTATTCCAATGGATAAAATTCGAAGAAATCCACGCCCAGCTATACATTACACAATGTATCCAAAAACGCTATGCAGAACATCCACGAGGCGAAAAAATGGATTTTTTATCAAAATTTGCTATAGGTGGCTGCGGCTTGTTTTTGATTTTAATAGTGATTTTAACCCCACTTATCTTGTTTAGCTCTTTAAATCCCATTATAGAACTGAATAAAGTGAAAACTATGGGCTTGGAGTTTGGGATTTTAGTTGAAGACAATAATTATTTTAAATTATATTTAGCATCAAGAGTAGTTGATATTCATGATGTTACAGATACAGAATGAAACCAAATGGGCTTGCAGGATTTAAAAGAAATTCAAGCCACTGATAAAGAGCTCACACAAGTAATTACAATTCCGACTACATCAGATTCAATATGAGATATCGCACCTCCAAGCAAGCTGCAGCTTTGCAATTCATTTGTAGATGGCTTAGGACCAAAAAACACAAAAATCAGTATGCAGCTCAGCTATACTTTTGTAAGAGATTTTCCAACAACTCAGCAGAGAACATATACATCTACACAAACAAGCCTTGACAAAGAAGAAATTACTTATCTGAATAGTATGATTTGTTTGAACCATAACCAAACTTTTATTTACCCTGATTTAAAGCGCCAAATTTTTAAACTGCCAAGCACTGGGACGAAAATTACCCCAGAAGTATTATTAGAAGAGCATCATACAAGTCAGCTGGTTCTTTCATTAATTCCTATAACAAATGAATTTTCTTATTGGGAAATGATTGATGCGGATGGGAAAAATTCAGGATTGTCATTTATTACGATATCGGAGTATTATTCTCCTGCCACTTTTGATTTTTCTGTGCTGACGTTTTATATTTCAGTAGTTTATGTGGCGGGGAGGCTGCTTAGAATGGCACTGTCAGGAGGTGCTCAAAATATTGTCTTAACTGATATACCAAACTCTGAGCCACTAATTAATATGTGCACTGCAGTCCATATTAGCAGAATGACTGGAGATTTGTTGAAGGAAGAAGAAATGTACTATGAATTGATTGATATTATGAGGTCGCCAGAAATCATTAAAATTTTGACAGGAAGGAGTTCGATAAAAGAAAAAATTGATTAAAAAATTGATTTTATTGATGTTTTAATAATTAATATGACAGAAGAATTGCTGATTTATAAGAATTTCTTATTGTGCTTCATAATTCTTAAGTTTGCCAAAGTTTGCATCAATATTTATAAAATCATTTCTGATTTAATCTATTTATTTATATTGTATAATATTCATAATATTAGAATAGCAGAATTGAGCTGTCAGGAAGTATTTTTAAAGTACTTTAGGGTAATAAATTTCTCATTTAATATAAATTTAACAATTCATAAGAAATTTGTCGTTATATATTAGTAACTATTTATAATAATTTATTAAAATATAGCCCAGGGTATTTTATGGATTTCCCTGGCTATAAAAAAGGCCTGTTAAGCTGGTGGATTTAGCTCGGGCAATATCAATTATCAAGCCAACTCCAATAGTTGGCAAGTAAAAGCATAAATGTCACTTTCCAACTGGAGGAGTTTCTTAGCAGCTTATATTGTCCGAGTCTTGACAGGGCCATTTTATATGCAGGGCGATCCAAAGAGCCCCTGAGCTATATAGCACATTTAGTTTTCTTTTTTTCTTGTGCTTTGTTATCTGCAGTTTTTGATCTATCTATTGGCTTTTGCTCATGCTTATCAAGCTCAGCTTTTCCGAATGTCTGTGCTCTATTATTGACAAGATTATGCTTTGTTTCTTCATTTTGCGGTGTTCTTCTCGGAGTTTTTTGCACAGCGTTAATTGCATTCCAATCAAACATATAATCGTATTCATATCCTTCTTGTAAAAATAAATCCCGAAATAGCCTTCTCAAATAGGCATAATCAGGAGCGTCTTCAAATTGCAAATTTCTGCAATAATTAATGTAAATTGAGAACTCTCTAGGTTTTTTTATTTATTTTTTATTTTTTTATTAAATATTTATTTTTTAAAAAAATAAAATATTTTACCTCTAGGATACCCTTCACATAATGTATCCACAGGAGTGCTCATTTTTGATTCCTTTATTTTTTGGTATTTTTCTTGTTTACCGTGAGCTGAAATTCCTTGTCATGGCAATGAGCCTCTGAGGAAATACATTAGAACGTATCCAATTGCTTCTAAATCGTCTCTTCTACTTTGCTCGATTCCTACATGAGCATTAATTGATGCATATCTTGCAGTGCCTGTTAAACTTTTGCCTTCAACATAAGGGATATGCTTAAGTGTCTTAAAGTCTCTGTACTTTTTAGCTAGACCAAAATCAATGATATGAACAATGCTGCTTCTTTTTCCAAGCCCAATTAGAAAATTATCAGGCTTTATATCTCTGTGGATAAAGCTTTTTGAATGAACATACTCCACACGACAAATCAATTGATCCGCTAACATAAGAACTGTTTTTAAGCTAAATCTTCTGCTGCAAAGGCTAAAAAGATCTTCTAAACTAGGACCTAGAAGATCCATCACCATTACATTAAAATTCCCTTCAACTCCATACCATAAAACACCTGGCAATCCAGGACCTCCTTGTAAGAGCTTTATAAGCTTGCTTTCATAAATCAATTGAGGGTGCCTTGTGTTAATGTTTTCTAGTTTGATCGCAACTTCTTCATTTGTTTGAATTTCAATTCCCAAGAAAATTTCCCCAAATGATCCACTTCCAATTTTTTTACCAATTCGATATCTTCCTCCTATCCTAATATCATGCATATTTATACATTGAAAGGCGTTTTGAGACTATTTTCCAAGTTATCGCATTAGTTATTTAAAATTTAGTTTGAGAGAAAAAGAGCAAAGTTTCCTGGAAGAAAAAATCAGCCATTAGCAAAAAAATATAAGGTCTTAAAAATTCGATAGAAAAAGTTGGCGAGAGTATTCTAAAAATGAATAAGGAGTAGTTGATAACTATGAAATATTAATATTTTTAAAAGCATAATAGATTCTACCCATGTCGGTTGAGATGGACAAAGTACTTATTGATGCTCTTAAACAAAAGAAATTAGAATTAAAAACTGCTTTAGAAGATCTCACTAGAAAAGAGTTCAAATATGCTGTGGGGAATTATCAAAACTCACTTCCTCAGCAAGGTCGTTGCATAATTTGCACATTGAAAATTCCTTGTTCTCATTATTCTTCAATCGAAGATATGCAAGAGCCAATGGTCTCCCTACCAAAGCATCCTTTAAATCATCTTTTGGAAGATATAAATATTGATCATATGAATTGCACACTCCCATCAATTAATAATCAGCCAAAAGATTTTACAGTCAGGTTTAAAGGGAATTCTTCTAGATTTTCTCAAACATCTTCGTCTCTAAGACGCAGCTCCCTCCCTGATAAAAATAAGCTTATAACTCTTGAAAAAATTGAAATTTATAAAGAAGAAAAAGCTAAGAAAAAGTTAGAAAAATTACAAAAAATCAAAGATAATGAAGAAATGAAAAAAATAGAGAATGAGCTCTCTGAGTTGAAAAGGCTTAAACAGCACAAAGCACAAAAAAATAAATTAGAGAAATATAAAGAAGTTGTGAAACAAAAGTATGAACAAGCGAAGATTGAGCAAGAGGAGCAAGCTGCATGAATAAGAAAAGAAGAAGAAAAAAGAAAAATATATATGGAAATTCAGAAAAAGAAAATTGCTGAGTTTCATGAAAAGAAAAAAATTCTAGATAGCATCAATAAACAAAGATTTGCTGACCTTCAAGAAGATATAATCCAAAGAGGAAGAATGAAGAAATAATTGTTGCGTTATCCTAAAAACAGAATTTTCTTTTAGAAATTCTGTAATAAATTAAAATAGTTACAAGTTAGTATCTTAAATGAACTGGTATGCACATTCCCCAGTAAAGTGGAGTGGCATGGAAACATATTCCCAATGCCCTTCTTATGACATGACAGCAGCTCAAGCTTTAAACAGTATCATAGATAACGTTAATAACTTGATTGCTATCCTTCGCGAGCCTGCTGATTCGACAACATTAAGATCAGGTAAACCCTATCTAGATCTTTCAAAATCCGAACATGACAAAATTTGCAAGCACGTTTCAGAAGCCTCAAAAGCTCTTGCTCTTTATACCAATTTTTTAAAAAAAATTTAAATATAATAAAACTATTTTAATTTTAATAAAAATTATTTTTCAAAGAATTAATAAAATTGCTACTGAATTTAATATAGCTTCTGCAGAATTAACCCCAATTATAAAGCCTGAAGACGAACTTAAAATTTCGACACCTCAAACTAACCATTTAGTGTCGTCTTTTAAAGAGATAAAAGAAGATATACAGCCACAAATCTATATGCTTAAAAAAGATCTCCCTCCTTTATTTAAGGAAGAAACAGAATTTGATCCCTCCATTGACAGTGAATGCATTGCAGTTGGCAAATTATTTGATTCCTTAGAAGATGCAGCTGAAGAATTCAATAAATACGCTTTAAAGTGCGGATTTAACATTTGCAAAGGAAACAGCAAAAAAGATGCATATCAAGAATACGCATGCTCCGCCAGAGGGAAGGTTCGGATGAGGAAAGTGACTGACCAAGATAAGAGAAGAAATAGAAAAAGTATCAAGAAAATGTGCAAATGCCACATAATTTTGAGGAAAAAATTAAATCAGTGAATGATTACAACGAGAAAACTTCAACACACTCATGAGTTATTGACACGTGAAGAAATCAGAAAAACTGCGAAAAATAGGTTTATTCCGGATCATATAAAGGAAAAAGCACTAGAAATGTATGAGAACGGAGAAGCGCCTGCTAAGATTCAATATACATTTGAGACTGAGCTAGGGGATAGAATAATCTACGATTAGGATTATATTAAGTACTTAAAGCGCCTAACAGAGCACATCAAAAGTACTTGAGGCTAGAAATAATGGTATCACAGGCTATTCTGACAAGAATGGGTGGGACCATCAAATTTTGCCACAGCCAACGCTAGTCCGCATCTCCTACTTAGCGGGTTTCTATCTCTCTGAGCTTAGCTCTTGCGCGTGTTTCACTTAAAATCTTCTTTCAAAGAGTGCTGAGCATGATACCTAACTTTCCAACTCTTAAGCAAGATTGTGAGGATGTGTACCCTCGCAGCTGCTTACCTATGCTGTTAGATAAGGATTCTCAGGAAAAATTGAACCTCATAAATAAGACCAGGAGAGAAAATTATTGAGCAAAATTTTTACATGCATAATCCTTTTATCTTTTATGCTAGGGGATAGATGCACTTGGACAATGAAAGATTTGTATAATATGCTGTATAGACATAAAGACTCATGTGAGGATGGTTCTTCTACTGTTTCAAGAGCGGAGAATTAATAATCTACTTACTCCTCCCCTCCATTAACGAACAATACCATTAATTTCGTAAAAACCGGAGCAAACAAAATTGTTTTAATATAAAACTTTTTATAAAAATATTTCAATATATAAATGATAAATTCTGCTTGCATTTTAAAAAATAAACTCCACAAATTAAAATCATTTTTGATAATTGCCAAATTTTGAAATAAAATTAATTGTAAAATCCTTAGCGAGCAAATTTTTTTTTTCGAGATGTAGGGGAGATTTAATTAAGAAATGTTTTAAAAAAGGTTATAGTGATATAAAAAATGCTCCCAGCGAGGCTCGAACTCGCGACCTTTGGCTCATAAGACCAATGCTCTAACCAACTGAGCTACGGGAGCTCTCATAAGAGTGCTTTTCTATCTTATATCAGATAATTGTGAATTTAATATATTTTTATCCTAAAAATTTTATTATATTTTATAGTTATCTGCATAAGTATACTTTCTACTTATCCTCAATAGATTTTCTTTTTCTTAAAATTTGGCTGATATCAGAGGAAACCAAATATTACTACGTAAATTAAAAACATTAAATAAATCGATTAAATAAATGGAAGAGAAACACTATTGAGTATTGCACATATTGTTTCCAGTCTGTTCCGCATGATAATCCGCGATCATTGTTCTTATTTCGTTGAGATCATTCCTAATTGTTTGGAAATCTCTATCCATTTGATATAAAGAAGGAATATCAGGTTCTTGAACTGTTAATAGTAACCTAATTGGGATTTCTTTTCCAGAAATAAACGCATTCAAAATTTCAAACAGACTGTGGACATCTTTGGATATCCTATTAATTTCTCTGCTAATTGTATAAGCTCCACTTCCTTTATCTTTTAAAGAGCTTTGTAATTCTTCTTTCATTCTATTGTTCTCTTGAATTATTACAGCTTGCATTTCTTCAAGCTCTTTAATTCTGTCTTCCATGCAAGGATCTATAGTCTTTTGAGCTAATTCTTGCTTCAAAAATTTATTTTCTTCTTTTAGCTCTGAAAGCATTGTTAGAAATTGAGGGTCAACATTATTCTCTTCTTTAGGTTCTGTTGAATTTTTAATGAATTTTTTAAGCTCGATTAGTTTTCTATCACCTTCTGCTACTAATTTTGAAAGCCTTCTTGTTTCACCATCAAGCTTCGTTTTAAAGTCCTTTTCTTGTGATTTCAATTGATCTTGAAGCCGCTTGATTTCTTCATTCCTTCTAATTATTTCTTTCTCCATCATTTCTGCATTAATTTCATTATTTTCTCCAAAATTAAAAGTGCCTATTTCTTTAAATCTCGCCCTTAGCCTATGATTAATTATGTATATTAAAATGGTGCAATTAGTCAAGCTCCCTTTTTGACGTCTGTAGCTTTAGGCTAATTTGAAATGAGTATATAATCGGGTTTTACTTAGCTTTGTGGCACGCAATGTCAGGCTGAGCTGATTGCATACTAGCATCCAGGTTAAGGTTTTACCCCATGGGGAGATGGTTAGCTGGCGTTGGAAAGGTGAAGTCCAGTAAGACTGGGAGATATCTCTTGGCCAATTGGACAAAACCCTAGCGCGATACTAGATATCCTGAACTCTGGGCTCCATCTCGGTCGGCAACCTGACGAAAAAATTATTTTTTCGAATTTCCTGAAGAAAACTCCTTTTGCGTAAGGGATGGTCTCTGACTCTCGAGTAGCAAGTGTAAGCCCTTATCAGTGAGGAGCAGCACAGTGGAACGCCGTGTCGGACTGGCAATGCAAGCGATGGAACGCTATGTGAAGGTAAGTAATGGCCTGCGAGCTTGTAGGGGACTTCTCATAAGTAATTTAAGTAAGCCTATGATTATCTTCTAGAATTCGTCGATTTTCATATTCTTTTTCTTTATATCTTTTTTTCATTGCTTCTAAGTCAATTTCTAATTTTCTTTGATTTTTCAGCTGATCATATATCTGTGCTTCCTTTATTTTTATTTCTGATTGAAGGTCAGCGATTTTTTTAACTCCCCCCTTTCATTTGGAACAAAAATCCTACTCCAATTTAAAGGTGGTTAACTCTTTTTAAAGCAATCACATCTATTTAAAATTTGTAAAATTGAAAAAAATATAAATTGAGAACAATAGTTTGAATTTTAATTTATTTTATAAAGAATTAATTCAAAAATTAATCGATTCAGTGTGAAAAATATATAAATAAACATTCTAATTACACTATTCATTAAATTAGGCTTATAAATATTAGTATTTTCAGCTATAAAAAATTTCCTATTGAAAAAAAAATTGCTCCAATTTAAAAGAGGGTGCTGAGTACCCAAAAAATGGAAATTTTACCTATATTTTGTTCCTATTTAAAAGGGGGAATAAGAAAATTTTCAGTGGCGAACTGAGACATAAATATTTTAATAAAATTTAATTTTATGTATTCAACAGGAAACCAAAGGAAGCAAAAAGAAGGCTCTTCACTAGGCTACTCTATTTGGCCATTTAGTCCATTGTAAAAATAATGTAGAGAAGAAGCTAAAAGAGGTGGGACAGCACCTGGCTTTCCAGAACGGAATTTTTATTACCAAAAAAAGCTTCCCGTGAGTTCTCACAAATTTGAAGTAAATTCTATGAACTCTCCAAGCCATCCAAAAAGTAATAAGGTTTCTATCCGGGGCTCAGGTTGAAATTCTTCAATATCAAGAGCTCCAGTGAAATTGCTTACAATGATGCAGGAAAATCCAAAAACTAGTGCTTTAAAACCTACAGAAGATTTTAAAAGGCCAGTAACTATTGGCTATCGAGCGTCAGAGGTAACAAAAATCAATGAAATGGCAAGACATCGCCCACCTTCAAGGCATAAAACTCCTCCAAAAGCAACTGGCCTTTATCTTCCTCCATCAAGCTGCACACCTCCTAATGAATTGGCAACGAAAGAAATGTTTGAGAAAACTTGGTCATATAAGCACCCAGCAGAGCAGCAAGAAAATAGTGAATTGCAATATAGCCCTAGAATGCATTAGGATGTGGGACTATTTTAATTTTTCAGATAATATATGATTTTAGGTATTTGTATAAATTAAGAATTTTTGGCTTTGAGATTTCTATTTAGACTTAAAGCCTTTCTGGGTCATACCATTTTAGAAGGTAAATTAATAGCTTTAGCTATCTATAAATGTGCCTACACACTATATTCTGACAGAAAAAATGCTGGATCCCCAGCATTTGAACACGCATGAGATGAAGGTGTAACAAGACCGAAGACTCAGAATGAAAAGACTAGAAGAATGAGGATTATTGCAGCGCAAGAAAAAGTACAGCCTCCTATGGGAAATGATATAATAAAAAAGCCACTTACAGATAAGCTTTATGATGTGCCTATTATTTTGAATAGGGATGAGAAGTATAATAGGAGGATTTTTAGTGCACATGTAATTGAAGCTAAATCTGGAAAGCAAAGGCCTCCATCTTATAAAGCTGTGAAAGCTGCTTTTCAGTCATCTTTAGATGGAGACTTTTTGAATTTATTTGAGCCAGCTGCGTAAAACATAATATGAAAAGAAAATATTTATTTATAATTAGGAGAAATAATTAATTTGATTGTGCTAAATTAATAGCAATATTTTAGGAGCTTTATGAATTGTAGCAATGGCATAATTTATTAGGCTAAATATAGAATCTGTTTATTAACTCTCTTCCTATGAGTGAGCAAAACGATTGGAAAATCCCGACCCTTCATAAGCGAGCAACAGTTTATATATATAAAAATATTCATATATAAGTGATAATATTATAATGAAATATTTAGTTAATTCAATTTTAAATAGCTTTCATTATAAAACTTAAACTTTAATAATTAAATTAATTTTTTCCTTTTTTTAACTGGGATTTTTTAAATAAAAAAATTTTATAATTAGTTAGTTAAAACGATTATGCTGGCCATAAGTGGATCTAGCAGCTAGCCTTTACTCATCTTGGCTCCAAAATGTCGCCCTTTTGAATTTCCGACTTGAACAACTTGTCCAGGGAATTAGCTCCCTAGTTTAGAGTGCTCCGATGATCCTAACAAGGTAAGGCCATATATGGTAGGCAAAAGCTAACTAGCCCACTTGGCAGGGACAGGAAAACCTTAGTGGGAGAAACAACACTTCCCTTTTCGGCAAGGCATCCTCAAGCCTAAAGTCCTACTTCAAAAAGAGACAGCGGCACTGTTTTCAGCTTTATCAGGATTGGTCCTACCTGCTCCATATGGAGTACTTCTCTTAGTCCACTTTCTGTCAATTTCATCATTTTATTTCTTGAAATTTATAGGGAATTCCCTATTATATAGCTCGGGTGCTCATTTTATGTGCACAAACTATATAAATTTTTTAACAAAAAGCTCCCCTTTGAATAAACAAAAAAAATATTGAATGATCGCAGAGATGGGAGTATGTGATTTTTTTAATTAAGTGATAAAATATGTTATAAATAGTTAAGGTTCTTTCTTACTCTATGACCCCTGTACACAGATTGTATAAAAACAACTGCACTTAAAATTGATTTATAAAGTTTCCTGATAAGAAACATTCTTATATAGCTTTGAATTTTTACAACTGAGCTTTTTAAGTTTTTATATGATTTTACAGCAATTAGCTTTCTTACATGTGATTGGATTTTCGTTACACGGGCTTTTTCTTTGGCAAATCTTGATAAAGGTGACCTTGGTGGAAATTGCTCTAATAGAGGCTTTAAATCAATTTTTCTTGGCCTAGGCGGAGTTTCAGGATTTCCTATAAGCTTAGCTGAATGATATGTAAAGGCTCCGTTTTTTTGTGTATCTAAATAATTTGACTGTAAATTTCCCTCTATTATTTTTTTCACATTTTCAAGATGCTTTTTAAAATCACATTTACTCAGATATAACTCTTTCTTTCTATACTGTATATCTTGTAAAAACTTTCCTCCGTCTTCATACTCTGCTTTTGTCAGAATTATTTTTGGGGCTTCTATTTTCAAAGTAGAAGGTTTCCTATTCAATTGTTTATTGCTTTTCTCTCTATTTTTTCTTACCCTGCCACTGGCAGGATCTAAACTATTTTCAAAATTTTTCTGTATTTTCGGTACGTATTTCGGTTTTTCTGCCGGAAAAAATTCATCAAAATCAAATTTATTTGGGCTTGCTCTATGGCTGCTCCATTTATTTAGACTTTGCCGTCTTCTGTACATAGTAAATTGATTTTTTTGTGAGTTCTTGTGAGATTTCACACTCAATGAGGTTGGAAGATTTCCGATTGCGTCTTCATCGTCAATGTTTTTCAGATATTTGCTATTTCTTCATCTCCTACTAAAAGAATTTTCATCTTCTATAGGAGAAATAGATCGATCAATCGACCTCACTCTGTTTGCCGTATTTCTCTTAGCTGTCATAACCCTGTCTAGATTTTTCTTCAAAGTGCTCGTTAAATGATGCTTAGCTCCCATATATTTCTGGGCAATTTCCAGCCCAAGCTTATAATATTCAATAGACTCAGTCCTAAAATTCATATGTTCATATTCAACAGCTGCATTAAAATACGACAGCACCAAATTAGCAATTAATTCTGGCCTTTTATCATATAATGGTATCAAAATCTCCATTGCTTGCTTTGCATGGCCAATCGCTGGCTCATGGTTTCCTTGACGTGATAAAATCGTGCACATATTTAGATGAGTCGAAGCGATATTCCCTGGGTCAACTGATTCTTTTATCCCGATTTCCAAGGATTTTCGAAAATAATACAAAGCCGCATTATAATTCTCAGTTTTCTTATAAAAGCAGCCTAAATTATTTCATGTGGTCCCTAACAATTGTTTGGAATTTTTGAAAGGGCATGTGATTAACGCATTTTCTGCTTTTTTCAATAAATCGTAGCACTTGTTAAGCTCTCCTTCTTTTAGGTAGACTATAGCAGCTTTATTTGCATCAATAGCAAGTTTTTCAGATTTTTCTCCAGACATTGACTATGAATTTTAAGTAGCTGTAAATTCCCCAATATATTAATATGATTATTCTTATAAAAATTGGGAATAATTATACTTTTTACAATAAAATGATATAATAAATAATGGGATATTGCATAATTTATATTAAAAAAGAGTGTAAAGCTTAAAATTAGCACAAATACACAATTTTTTAGATATAAAAATAACTTTTCTTCAGCTTAACACGTAATATAAAATGGAAAAGTTATAAATGAGACCATTACTAATATGTATCTTTTACGGCATCACAGCCACAATGATGAACTTGTCCAACAAAGTCATGATAAGTCTATACGAATTCCGCTGCACTTTTCTTATGCTTTTCGCTCAGTATTTTCTCTCTGTATTTGTGATTGAAGCTACAAGGTATTATGGGATTTACAAGTCACTTCCTAGGTTTCACATAGATCAGGCTTTTGAGACTATCCATGTATCTTTAGCATTTATAGGCAACATTGTGCTAGGACTAATTGGGATGGCCTATACAAATCTTCCTATGTATGTTGCGTTGAGAAAACTAGTTACAGCCATGATATACTCAATAGATATTTTTGTCTTACGTAAGCCTGTCGACCTATGAAGCACCTTAGGGGTCATTTTTATTACAGCTGGTGCTTTAATAGCAGGCTGTAATGACCTTACATTAAGTTTCATAGGACTATTTTTCGTTTTACTATCAGATGTGATGTGTGCTCTTCAATTACAGCTTATGAATAAATTAAAACAAAAAAATGATAAGCTAGATGCTTTATCACAATTTTATTATACAGCAGTTTTATCATTGCCAATCGTCATGGTTGGGGTTTATACACAGGAAGAATATGTCGATGTAGCCTTAAATCCGCTAACTAAGACGTGGAATTTTGTGTTTTGACTGTCAGCGTCTTCTTTTGTAGGGCTTTTGTGCAACTTTTCAATCACACTCTGCACAACTTATAACTCCCCAATGGCAACGACAATAACTGGGAATGTAAAAGACCTTTGCTCGATGTTTGTGGGACTAGTAGCGTTTGGAGATGTTGTTTTAAGTCCTTTATTTTTAATAGGATTATTGTGTAGTACGACAGGGGCAATGATATATTCGTTAGGAAAACTTAAAAGCTATAAAGATTCGTCTGTTTAAGTAATTGTGATATTTTAAAGAAATTTTTATAATTATCAAAAATTTAATTTTTTAGGAGGAATATTAGGCAAGAAAAGAATGCTTATAATAGTATTATGTGTTGACATAATATTAGAAAAAAGGCTATGATATTGGGTGTTTAATAATAGTTGGAAAGTAATTATGGAACACTCAAATATAAATCCTTTGGAGGAAATCAAGGTTGTTGAATACAAAGAGGAAGATCTAATTGATGAAACTGGAAATCAGCCAAATTATCCTTCAATGGAAAAAGTTGATGTTAAATATCCAATAGTACCAAATGTGCCAAGTCTCCCTGATGAAGATGAAGAAGAGGAACAAAAGTCAGATTTAAGTATAAAAATAGCAATTAATGAGCATACTCTCAGATCTGAGCTTCTGAAAAAGCATGTTTATTATAATATCCAAGGCCAAGACAAGTCAGGGACTTTTGAGAATTATAGGAGATTTAAAGATTTTAGAACTCTTAGGGAGCATTTATCTAACTCATGGCCAGGCTGCTATATACCCCCAGTTCCTCGCAAGCAGCACTTACTCATTTTAAGTAGATCTCCTAATTTTTTTCAAATTAAATTATTTTTTTTATAATTTTAATTAGTTTTTATTTTCAATTAATTCAGGAAGCTAGTATTTTATATTTAGGGAACTACCCAGCCACAATTTATAGAGCAGAGAAAAAAATTACTTAACTTATTTTTAAGCAAAATTTCATCAATGAGTTTTCTTTATGAATCCGACGAGTTTCAGCTCTTTATAAGAGGCCCTTCAGAATTCAATAAAAAAGTTAATGAGCTGAAAAAGCCTACTTACGACGAAATTTCCAGAAATTACCAAAGAATTTTTAAGAATTTTTCCTCATGTGATTATAATGAAAATTATGAAAGAATCATAGACGAAGCCAACGAATATTTCAAAGCTGGAAAATGTGTATTAGATAAATTTGAACAAATTTGCAAAGTAAACACTGATTATTTCCATTCTTTTGAAGCCTCACACGCACAGCTGTTTAATGGAATCAATGAAGTCAACACATTTTATTCACAAACTTATGGAAACCCTGATTTGCAGGTTAACCCAAGAGAAAAATTCAAAAATCCTTTTATTGTTCTGCTTGACTGGGCGAGATGGGAAATAATTGATATTGAAGCTATGATAGAAGCAGTCGGGTGGAAAAAAGAGCTCGAAAAAATCAAAGCAAAGACTGAAGCAAAACTTGAAAGTGACAGAATTCAGTACCAAAAATTGCAGTTAGGCAAAAAATCATTATCACAAATCCTTTCAACAAAATCAAAAGAAAAAAACATGAAAATTCTTCAGGATAATACCATAAATTTAGAAGCAGAAATTGAAGCTTTGGTAATCATTATTAAAATCGTCACGGCAAGGTTAGCATCGTTAGAGATTCCTACGTTTAAGCAGAGTAAATCAAAGAAATATGAGCTTATATTGAGATCATTTGCAAATACTTCGATTGCTGAGTTTGAGCAGATTATAATGAACACTAAAGAAATTGAAGACAAGCTTAATGAGAAATATAATTAAGATAAGCAAAAATAACTAAAGTCTGATATAATTTTTTTTTCTCAATTTAGAATAATTAAATTTTCCATATGCCCCCCATTAAATTTAATAAAAGTCTAAATTTATTATAAATTTATGATAGAAGAAATTGAAAGTCAAGCAGAAAATACCACAAGAAAAGAGACAGAAAATCAAATCATAGATTTGGAAAGCTTAATTTCAAAAAGTTATAATTGTCATCCTTCAGAATCATCTGAAATAGCAATTCCTGAAGTGAATAGTTTGAAACCAAGCGATCTTTGTAAAAAATGCAGAGGAGCTATGTACCCTAATAACAACTGTGATCAAATGATGCAGACAGATGATGATCACTCCTTAATCTCTTCAGAGATAGATCCAATTCATTCCGAAATCATAGATATTACATTATCAATCCCAAAATTCAACTTGCCAAATTCCAATATAGTTGATTTATCATTTTTTACGCCTCAAGCTATTCCTCCCACAATCATGGAAGCTCCTCCATGCTTTATTGTATCAGCTCCTCAGCCTATATCTCCTCCAACTATAGCAAATCCACCATGTTGTATTGTACCAATTCCTTCACACCCTATTCTATTAAACTCTACCAATCAATCCAATGAAAATTTATCCTTATCTATGTTACCCCCACAATTAAGTTACAATCCTAATCATTTCTCGAATTATTTTGATGTTGAATCTACACAAATCATCCCAACAAAGTATCCTAAACGACACATTCCTTCTAGAGGCGATATACATAACCCTGACTACTCCTTTATTCCTTGCTAAGCTCAATATATATAAATAACCCATTTATTTAGCTATTCTTTTAATAATTTTTTATAGAGTTTTTCGTTAAGAAATCCCAGAAAAATTGTTTTCTGAATAAATAACTCAGCGTGCATTGCTTCCATTTTTATATTCGCTTAAGCATTTTTCAACGTTTCAAATTAATAGAATATCATCTCTTGAGTAATTGAAGAAATGCAATATCAGTCCTTTGCTTCTTTGAGAATCTTTTTAAATAGAAAATTTTAAGTTGATGTTTTTTTAGCAGGCTTTGAAAAATACGCAGTTAATTTTTGTGGATTTATTCCTTCACTTTCGCATTGAAAATCTTAATTAAAGAATTTTGACTCATTTTTAAAGAAAATTTAGAATCATGCTCAAATCCCTTGGATGCTTTATCGGCAATTTGATCTTATCATCTATAGCTCAATTCACAGAAACCTTCTCATCTCAATCAGTTATATCTTTTTCCATTTTCTAGTAAATTCTCTATTAATTTATTTACAATCTACTTCTCACAATCTATCTCATAACCTGGTTAAAATTCTTCATTTTAATAATAATTATGAGTGCGGCACAAAAAATCGCTGAAATCGAAGCCGAAATCGCTCGAACACAAAAAAACAAAGCCACAGAAAACCATTTAGGCTTACTGAAAGCCAAGCTCGCCAGATTTCGCCGCGAACTCTTAGAATCCGCCACAAAAGGTAGCAAAGGCGCTGGTGAAGGCTTCGATGTCAGCAAATCAGGAGATGCACGTGTGGGGCTGGTTGGATTCCCATCAGTTGGGAAATCAACCCTTCTTAACAAACTTACAGAGACATATTCAGAAGTGGCAGCTTATGAATTTACTACCTTGACCTGTATCCCTGGTGTTATCCAACACTTAGGAGCCAGAATCCAATTATTAGATCTTCCTGGAATTATCGAAGGCGCCAAAGATGGCAAAGGAAGAGGTAAGCAAGTCATTGCTGTGGCCAAAACTTGTAACTTGATTTGCATAGTCCTAGATGGGACAAGGCCTCTTACAGATAAGCTGATTATTGAAAGGGAATTAGAGGGGTTCGGAATCAGGCTAAACAAGACTCCTCCAGATATCATTGTTAGGAAAAAAGACAAAGGAGGCATTTTTATCACAAGAACTGTGCCAACACCTAGATTGTCAGATGAGACAGTGAATTTGATATGTAAAGAATATAGGATGAACAGTGCTGATATCACTCTAAGGGCTCCATGCACTGCTGATGAGCTTATTGATGTTTTGGAAGGAAATAGAGCTTATATTCCTTGCCTATATGTCATTAATAAATGCGATGAACTTAGCTTGGAAGACTTAAATATTATGAATAGGCTTCCAAATTGTGCTTATGTGTCAGCTGATAAAGAGTGGAATTTATCAGGGATGATCGAAAGAATATGGGATATGCTGGACTTGCTTAGAATATATACAAAACCTAACTCCCCACATCTTTGATCGAATGACCCCCCGTCGTTCGATCAACGATGGGGGCTTAAAAATTTTTAGTATATAAAATAATATGTATTATTTTAATTGTTTTGTATATTTTTAAACGAGAGGGTTAGGATACTTTTAAATAAAAAATTTGTGCTAAATTAAAAATCTTATTTCCCCCTTTTCCGCTCTATAAGGTATTTCTCTCCCTTATTAATTATTTTTTAATATATATTATTCTAAACATTTTAGGCAAGGTTGATGACTAAAGCACTTCGGATGATTAGTTCCGTCAGACTATTAAGAAAGCACGTAAATTTATCAATAAAAAAACTATTAATTTTCATAATTATAGAAAATATTAACTAATCTATTGATTTATTGTTTATAAAAAAATTTGCAGTATATGAAAATCGTTCGATAAAGGATGGGGGAGTAAAGGAATTGCGCCAGATTATGATGCACCAGTAGTGCTGCCGAGAAGAAAATGTACAGTTGAAGATTTTTGCAATAGGATTCATAGGGGTATTATGAGCGAATTTAAGTACGCACTTGTATGGGGGATGTCTGCGAAGCATTATGCGCAGAAAGTTGGAAGAGAGCATGTGCTGATGGATGAAGATATCGTGCAGATTATTAAAAAGCTTTAATTAACAACTTTTTTAAGAAATTAACCATACTCATTTTAACAGAATTTTAATTTTATCAAAAAAACTATTGATTTTTTAAAAAAATCCAGTATAATGCATATTGATTTTATAAGAAAATAAAACTTATTATATGATTTTTTTCTTGAATTTTAAAAAATCTTTTATTCTCTAGGTTTTTGGCTACTTTATAAATAATAAAAATGGCAGATTAAAAAACCCATTTATCAAAATATTTTCGCCTAATATAAATGGAAATAATTAAAGAAGGATGACTGGAGACTCGATCTAAATATTTTCGGCGCTGGGAATGGAAGTGGGCAACCTTAAATTCCGCTTATCTTTCATTCTTTAGAGACTACACACCAAGCTCCAAGCTTCTAATGCAAATTCCGATCAATGAAATAGTTACTGTCTGCCCAGCTGACAAAAAAGACGGAAAATATTTCACTTTGGTCGTTCTTACACAAAAAACAAAGCTTACTCTATCTTTTGGGAACCTAAATGAAGTAATTTCATGGCAAAATTCCATAAAATCCTTTATAAATCTGCAAAACATCCCATTGAACAATCAAAATCTAGAGCAGAAAATTATGACTGATATGAAATTGATTAGTGCTGCAAATAAATTAAAACATGCACTAATTGATAGAGAAGAAGAATTACAAGAAATTTTAGACACAGAAAACGCTGAAAGATTTGAGGAACTGCAAAATAATGTTAAGGAAATTATTACCATAATTGAAAAAGAGCAGGAATTATATATGGCTTTTAAAGAAGCTGTTAATTCTGAGACAAACCCTCTGCTTAGACTTAAAAAAGCTTTTGAATTGAAGCGGCCGAGTTTGAAACTTCAAGAAATTGACGCTTCATTGAAATCAAGGGTCGAAGTGGCAATTCCTGATAAAATTGTGTCAAAATTGATAGAAAATAATATTGAGACTTCTCTGTTATTCAAAAATGAACACAAAATATCTAGATCACGAATGCCATGGGGAACTAAATGAAAATACAACGGCAAACGAGTTGACGCAATCAGTCTGAGGGTCTCTAAGCCAATTTTGTTAAGAGCTGTAGGGATTTGCAGCCCATATAAAGAAAAAGGCTGCAATTGTGTAAAGAGTTTCTGCATTTACGATGGGCCTGGGACAAATTGCCCTTTGATATACACACACCCTCAATCAGTTTATATGGAATACACAGGGAATTCAACGTTTAAAATCCCATTGAAAAGCCCTGTGATTTTGCAGGCTAACACAATTTACACATTATTTTTCCAAATTCAAGGTTCTCCTACTTTTCGCTGCAAAAATTGCATTCTGAGTGAGCAAGGAGAAGGCGATGTCGCAATCGAGTTCTTCAATTCTCAGATAACAGCTTATAAAAGCAACAAAACTGACACTGTGACAGGGACAATCGCAGATTTATATTACCAATTAATATAATTTAAACAAACCATTTAATTAATTTTTTGCAAAAATTCTTTAAATTAAATATTATAAAAAATTACCTTATTGTTTCGCTGTGCCATTTGATAAGAATGCAATCGTCAGAGCCATATAAATCACAGTAATCACAAGTCCTGCTAAAAATCCATAGAAAAAAATAATATTCCCTCTTCCTATACATTTACTAATCCAAGGGCAATGGTGGTCATATTCATCAATACAAACCCCACACTGATCACAATGTTCTGTTCTCTCAGCTCGAAATAGTCCACAGATTTTGCAAAACCTTCGACTTTTATTGCTTGGCTCTGAGTCTACTGATTCGTCTTCTAGAGGGTTAAAAAGAATTCCTGGGTTCAAAAATGAAGCAAGTAAGAAGCAAATGATTAAATAAGCAAATATCAGCTCTCCTGCATAAGCTATATAGTTAGAAGGAGCAATAATAATGATGAAAACCCAAATTAAAACAATCATTGCTATTAATAAGCCTAAAAAATATAATCCTAAATAGATTTTACAGTCTGGGCCTAAGCAAAGTCTTGGCATCCCTTTTCCGTTGAATAAAAAACCATTGATGTTTCCGATTCTTCCACATAATGCATTAGGTTGAAATGCCCCCGAATATTTGGGGAGACCTGATCTTATTTCCATTTTCATGAGAAAATTTTGCTGATATATTAATATTTACATTTTAATATAAGTTTTTGTAGTTTTTTCAAGACCAGTTAATCAGATTTTTTAATTTTGTCTTTTATTTAATATAATTATTGCTGGTGAAGAAAATGATGATTTATATCTTATCTCTTTTCTGACTGGTACGAGGTATATACCTTGAAGAAAATATTGGCGATCTCTATCTGGCTGAAGGCGAAACTTATGAGCTTAAGTTATCTGATTATTTTTTCGGGAATAATCTAACTTATCAGATCTCTGAAACAGACGGTAAAGAAGACGAAATTTCAATTAAAGGTGATATCAACTTTAAATTGCTTTCTTTTCTACCTTTTAAATTTCAAGCTAGCAATGATTCTTTCAATTTGGCAGACCAATCTTACAAGTCTTGGAATTTGAAAACTTCTTTAGTTTTCTGTAGTTTCTATCAAAATTATATTTATATATATCAAATTCCACATGGCGAAAGAAATATTACCTTAATCTATGCAGCAAAAATTCAAACTCAATTTCTTAGCCCAACTATAGAAAATGTTCAAAATATCAAAAGTGAAAATGAGCTGATTTTTCTCATATATATTCGGCAGCAAGAAAATATAGATAAAAGTTTAAAATGGAGGAATGATTTTTATATCTTAAAAGCCACAAATGCTTTAGAAATTGAAGAGCCTATCCTGCTCGAGTTAAGCCCTTTAACTTATGCTTCAAAAATTGTTATGAGCAATGGAGAAAGTTCTCTGGAAATTTCTCTTTATGCCGAATTTCTTAACGAAAATATTCCAAATACAATTTACTTTTATGATTTCACGTATCCTTATCACCCAATTAATTGTTTCAACATCACAAAGCACTTTGGCTTTAGTTCTCCAGATCAGCAATTATCAGTTAAAGGCATTTTGCACAAAATGATTCAGATATATGTTCTCGATGAAAATATTGGATTGTTGACGTATGCTAATATTTTTCCACGCAAATTAAGAGAAAACTACTTTGTTGACCTTAGATCTTATGGAGATTTAATTTCAATGTGATTTTTGAGTGGAAAATATATGCCAGTAGAGCTAATAAATATTCGGACCAGCCTAGGTAGTATTTTAATTCATATGGGAGGAGACGTAAAAAGATGAATTCCAAACAGAGAAAATAATGAAATAAAATATGAGACATTGTTTTCTCAATTATATGATGATTATTTTATGGCAAGCTATGTCCATAAAAACGAATCTATTTTATCGATTATAGATATAAACAGCCCACTGGAAACGCTAATAGATATAAACATAGATAATTTAATTGGGAATACTTATAATCCCAGAGGCATGTGAATGATTATAAATAATTTTCCTGATGATGAAATTTTTTACGTGAGAAGTGATATTGATGGGCTAAGACAGTTCTCTCTAAATTTTGAACCTTTTAAACTGAAAATTACAGGAAATTCAAATTTCAAAGCTGTAATAACAGCTAAAGAAAATGATTCTTCTATATCGAATTCTCTAAACATATTTTCAATCCCACTTGGATCTAAAAATATAATTCCCATTAGTAATTATAGGCCAGCAATAGTTGAGCCTATTTCTTTAATTTTTGATGCACACTGCAAAGAAATAATGTTTCCGCTTAGATCTTATTTTTCAGGTCCAAATTTAAGCTACACGATAGAACCTTCTAATTCTGCTCTATTTTCATATAATATCAGTATTCCAAATAAAGTTGAGCTGTATAAAAGAGTTACAGTTCCTAAAGAAACTTTATGAGTCGAGTACAAAGATGCTTCAATAATTCACTACTACAAAGACTATATAGAAATAACAAGAGAAGAAATTTGAAATATCACCAAGCCAATCAATATTGTCAGCACGGAGAAATATGCATGAATATATTGGAAAACTCAAGAGTCTATTCCTATGATATCATCTTATATGTTAAAGGATTATTCAGCTATAGAAACTTGGGAGTCTGAAACAGAATGCTCTATTTTTAAGCATGATATTAATTTCATGTTTTTTGTATGTTCTGATCGAAAGCGAATTGATATTTATTTAGCTTTAGACTACAGCTCTAAAAAATGAATTACTTTAGCAGGAGAAAACTTCAAAGAAGGATTTCAATGGAATTTAAATGAAATTTTTATTTATCCAAAATCTTTTCAAAAGTCTTTAATATATGGTTAGAAAAAATGGGACTGTAAATGTTTTTGATTATCCTTTGAATTATGTGAAAACCTTTCAATGCGAAAAAAATTTGAATGTATTGCATACCTCTTTAGCTAATAATTATCTTTATATACAGTTTGATGAAACACTACTTATTTACAATATCGATATGCCCGTTCATAATGCTTTATTTTTAGAGATGAAATTAGAAAAAAACAGCTACTTTTCAACTATAGATACTAGCAAAGCTAATTTATTTAATTTGGCTTTTGAATTTATGATATATTATCCTGCTTGTGAAGAAAAGTATTATGAAATGTATAGAATCTTTGATATTCAAAAGCAATCGGCTAAAGTATCAATTTCAGCTAAATCTCCTGAAAAATTGATTGATCAGATTTACCAAGAAGATTTTTCGGTTATAGCATATAATGAATACTCTAAGTCAAGTATTGATTTAAATCTGAATTTAATTGTAAATGGAGCTTTTATTTGATATAATGAAAACAGCCAGTTAAGCATTAAAAAAGAGATTGATTATAATGATCACTATGAAATCGATTTAAGTAATCTTTTTAATGGACAAGAGATTGAGATGGCTCTTAATGTAAATGATAGATATGTCGATAATCAAAATGGAATTCTAGCTCCAGCTTATGTAAACAAAAGGACTGAAATTACTGGGCATTATAATTCTTCTGGTATCTTGTGTCACTATATTCTGATATCTGGAGCTGATATCCAAGTCATTACATCAGATGGAGCTTTAATTCTTACGCAAATTACGAAAAATAATAGCGAAGGCATTTCTCTTAATCTATCAGAAATTTTTAATGCTGATAGCTTAAAATGTAGTTTGATTGACAATTTTGAGCATACTAAAAACTCTCATACGCTTATTGTGACAACTTGTGAGCATAAAGTTTATTCACTTAATGATACTGGCATATTTAGTATGAAAAAACTATTAATCTTATGGGAATTTGACTATAGTTTATTTGCAATAAAATCATATAAATCGCTCCCTTTAGGATATCGCCCAGTAAACTTAAAAACTCTTACTTTAGATAATACAAATTTCGAAATTTTGGTGTCAGAGTCTTACACAAATATAAATTTCGAAAAGAAAATATTAAGATTTCGAGGCTCATGAATATTGGGAGATATAAAGCTCCAACAAGTAGAAATAATCAGCTCTGCCTCCTTAAAATTACCTAGCTTTCGTTCATGCATTTTTGATGGAATTGCTGCGGATTCACAAACAGCTTATTGATATATACTAGACGTGGCATACGGCTTAAGAGTTTTAAAAGCACATGAAAATAATTTAGAAATTATCACAGGATTTCCTATAAAATCGTTAAAATTTTTTACCTCAATAGGAGTTTGTGGTAACTATTTATATATCGCTGATGAATCCCTCAAAAAATACTCAATAAAAAACTATTCTGAGTTAGCATTAATAGAGGAATACTATTTAAACCATATATTAACTTCATCATATTCAAGAGTAGCTTGCTCAGCAGATGGAAAATATGTAGCTTTATACTTATTTAATGGCATAGGTTTATCAGTTCGAATAATTGATACTTCAGCAGATCCTTCTTCTTCTCACGTGCACGATATTGAGATAAATAATGATGCTGTGCTTTCAGAAATAAATGAGGTGAAATTTATGAATTTAAACACTTTTTTTGTTGTTCGTAAACATAAATTTTTGGCTATTCAAATAAATCCTATTATGCTATACATTCCAAAATTAAATGAAAGTGAATATAATGAAATGATTGAAGAATGAGGAACAAATGCATTTGATGTTTTTTTGACAGCTAAAAATAAAGATAGCCAAGCCAATTCTACAGTCATAAGTTTTAGAAGGATGCCTATAGAAAAGAAGGAGAAAACTAATTCATTTAGATTAAAATAAAGAGTTATACTAATTGACCAAGAATAGCCCACTATGGAGCCATTCTTGGTCTGCCAGAAAGAATTTTGACAAAAAATCCTAATCTGCCATTACCACTGAGTGTTGGTGTTTCCAAATTTTTTGGGCAAGCCAAATGCAATAAAAAAAATTTTTCTTTTGCGATGATGCATTTGGCTTGTCAAAAAAATTCGGAAACACCAAAACTCAGTGGTAATGGCAGATTAGGATCTTTTCTGCCATTACCACTGAATTTTGATGTTGCCAAATTTTTTTGACAAGCCAAATGCATCATCGCAAAAGAACAATTTTTTTTATTGCATTTGGCTTGCCCAAAAAAATTTTTGGAAACACCAAAACTCAGTGGTAATGGCAGATTAGGATCTTTTGTCAAAATTTTTTTTGGCAGACCAAGAATGGCTCCTTAGTGGGCTATTCTTGGTCAATTAGTATATAAATCTTAAAAATAATTTTCTAATTTATTAGATTATTAATTAAATAATGCTGAGAGCGATATATGATAAAAATTTTATTAGGATTTTTTCGAAAAATCATTTTTGTTGATTTTATAATTTTAATGTGGAAAATTTATTGACTCCTTTGATCCTTGGCTTCATCATTGAATCTTTTGGAAAACTTTGGAGATATATATTTGACAAATGGAGAATTTGTAGAGTTCCCACTATCACGTTATTTTGAAGGAAATAATTTAACTTTCTCACTTTCTGGTTCAAACACATTAAATAAAAAACCAGAATTGAATAGCAAATTTGACTTGCAGCTTTTTGCTTTTATTCCGAATTTAAATCAAACATATAAAGCTCAAGATAAGCAATTTTTAATATGAAATCAAAACGGTGATGAGTTAATAGCAGATTTTTTCCAAAATGAAATAATTATTTACAAATTTTCATTTCTTTTCCAAAATTATACTGTGGTATACAATTATAAAATCGAAAATCAGTACAAGAACACATATATAGAGGACATTAGATTGATTACACCTTCATATATTTTTTACTATCTGCTAATACATGTCAGGCAGCAAGAGAATTTTGATGAAAAATTGATATGAAGGAATGATATTTATGTGCTTAACCTGGTAAATCTTATAAATGAATATCCATTATGAGTAAATATAAGTGAAATAACATATTCCTCAAAAATCATAATAGGCTCTGGATCTATAGCATATTGCTTGCCTATTTATTTTGAAATAGATAATGTCAATACTCTCAACATTTATAATATTGAAAAAATATATAACCCTATACTTTTACAAAAGATAAACAAATACAGACTTTTCCCAGACAAAAATATGAAGGTTTTAGACGTTTTAATGAGAGAAAATTGATTTTTTACCGTTATTGATGCCAACATAGGGATAATATTTTTTAAAAGATTATTATTGAAAGATGGGCTTTTCAGAGAGCAAGGATTTATCAGCCTAGAATATTTAAGCCCTTTTATTGTACCATGAATTGCCATTGAATCTAAAAATAAGTATATATATATAAACACAAAAGCAGGAATTTTTATTGTGGAAAGCCCAAGTCGAATAATTGAAATGATACCAAATATAGAAATTCATGGAAAATATTTGTCTTTTAGTTTATTTCAACAAACCAAAGAATACTATATTGCTCAGGCTTCATCAATCTTATCAATAATATCTGGCTCTACTTCAAAATATAGATTATCAGATATTGATTTAAAAGAAAAAATTGGAAAAGATTTTGAAATGCATGGAACAGTTGGTATTTTTGAAGATCAGATAACTAAGAATATATATTACGTAAGGAGAGATAAAGATGGAATAAGAATATTTCTTATGGTCATTGAAGAATGGACACTAACAATTTGGGGAGATTCAAACCATACTCTTAATATTGAAGCAACAGAGCTATCATCAAAGATGTCGTCATTATCATCTACTATGAATGTAATTTCTCTTCCTGAGAATTCAAAAGAGATTTATTATATTAATGAGTACAAGCCTAGCTCTGTAGTGCCTATAAATTTTTCTCTTTATGAATGAAGAAATAATAGATCAATTTATCTTTATCCAACCGATTATTTTTCAGGCCAAAATCTGAATTTTATTGTTAAAGAGCCATACGTAGACTATCTTACTATTGAAGCATATCCAATTGAAAAATTGCACTACCTTGAGACAAAAACTATTTCTAGCAGTGTTAGAGATGTCCAAATTGAAAATGGATGGGAAATTTATTTTTATGATGAGTCCATTTTTGGTCTAATTAGAAATTTTAGAGAATTTGCAATAAATATAAAAAATCCCAAGAAAGTTTTGACTTGCTATAACTATCAAATTATATATTTTGAGCCTTCGATAAAACAGTACAGCATTTTAGCTATAAATGGTGAATTTCTGACTTTTGATAGCTTTATATCAGATATAGAGTGCTTATTCTTCAAATCTTGAAATAATTTATTTCTATGTGCTAATTCCAGTCAAGTAAACTTATATTATTGCAACGAAATTCAAATAGTAAAGTTTGCCTCATTTGATGCCTCATTAATTCATGAAAAGCCATGAAATATTACAGATATCACATTTTTTAAATGACACTATATCTATATTCTTAATCAAGAAAATGAAATTATTATAATATCGATTACAGATATATATATAGTTGATGCAACTTATTATATTAGTCTTGTAAAATTACTAAAACATTTTCAAAAAATTGTTGCTTCAGAAACTTTCATATATTTAATCAACCAAGAATCTGTTGATATTTATACATATCCAACAACTCTTAATAAAACTTTAAAAACTTTTATTACAGGAAATGTCATCCAAGCATGTGCAACTTATAATTTACTTTATCTTCATATTGCTGATTATTTACTGATATATGATTTCTCTGAACCTACCTTAAATTCACTATTTTTTATTAAAAAACTTGGAAAATCAGATGTCATTTCTATTGATATACAATATTGGCCAAATACAATATGCATAGCCTATGAACAAGAGGGCCAAAAAATGTATGATATGTACCAAGTGGCATGTGAAAACAATTCTGAAAACAATTTATATAAATGCAAAACTGTTGGCAAAGTTATGATTACAGCAGTCCAACCGCACTTATTAACTGACGCCCCCCCCCTTTTAAATTGGAACAAAATATAGGTAAAATTCCACTTTTTTTGTGAGAGCGAGTATTCGATATTGATATCAATAATTGCATATAATGAATTTGATATTAAAACAATTGACGTACCATTGAATTTAAATTCCAATGGATTTTATCCTCGCTTTAAATCTACATATTGGCAAATACCGAATGAAATAAGCTATGATGAAACCTTTGAGGTTGACTTAAGTCAAGTATTTTTTGGGCAAAATTTGAATTTTTCTTTAAATATAAATGGACTCGACGAAAAAAATCAAAATAAAATGATAAGTCCAGCTGAAATAGCAGAGAGAGTAGAAAAAATTAGTGAATATCATACAAAAGATGGACTCATTATCTATGACTATATGATGATCCCGAATACAAACTTTTCAATAATTTTATCAGATGAAGGGTTTACGGTGATAAATTCAGCGAACTATGTAGCCTCATGAAATATAAAAATTGATAAATATACTAATTTCAAATATTTAATAAAGAACATTTTTTGTTTTTTCAAATAAGCGTAAAATAGAGAATTATTAAAGTGAATAAAACGAAAACAAAGTCAATCTGGTAGGATTTTATAAAAATATTTTAAGGACAATACTCTTTAATAAAATGTTTAAAAAACACAATTAAGATTAATTATAAAAAAACGTCAGTTTGTTCTTTAACATGTATGAAGAAATTAAGTATCAAAATCCCATTTGCAAGCATATGGATAATTTTAAATACATGAAAAATGGGCTATTACTTATTTCGGTATCATGCATTTACACTTTTGAAGAAGAAATACCCCAATCTGGCTGGATATCCATCAACAAATATTCACTTTACTCATTAATAATTTTTGAATTAGACACAATAAATTTCAAAATTATTAGACTAAAAGAAATGCCTATTGACTATGATATTTTTCACCTTAAACTTGCAACAATTAACGACTCATTATTTGAAATAATGACTCTATTTAAAAATGATTATGATTCAATAAGTATCGAAAATAAAAACTTAATAAGAGTAAGAGGAATTTGGGACATAACTGAATTGACTTTAACTCTTACTGAGAAAATTAATTTTTTTACTTTATCTCTGGTATCATTTTCTCCGTATTTCATGGACTTTAAGGTAAAAAATGACGATCAAGTATATTGATATTTTGGAGAGCATCCCTCAAATATTAAAATAGTTGAGACTAGCCAAAGAAACTCATCCAAAGTCATAAAAAATATAAAAATTGAAAATGAATTAAACTACATTGGCACGCTAGGTATATGTGGAGATTTTCTTTTTACTATTGATGAGGAGAGCAACTTGAAAAAATATTTAATCAGTAATTTCACTGAACTAAATCTCGAGGCTTTATATAATTCTTATAGCTCTGTTTTTATTGAATTTATTACTCAAGTAAGTGAGCTTATATGCTCTGATAACCTACAGTACGTTGTCTCATTTTTAAAGATGCTCAGCGATAGCAACTATATAAGGGTTTGAGATTTAAATACAAGCAAAGTCTCCTCAATAGTCTCAAATGTTTATCTATTATTTTTGAATCAAATTAAGCATTTATATTAATGCTGCTTATGGTAATTTTCATAGAAAATAAAAAAATTTATAATTAATAATTTTTTATATGTTTTATATAGCCTAGTATATCAAATATTCATTCAATGAACTATCTTGGTAGAGTTATATTTATTAATGCAAATACATTTATCGCACTTGAAAGTGTTAATGACAATTTCAAAACTTTTCGGATCAACCCAAGTGTACTTACTATTAAAAAGTTGAGTAAAAATCAATATTATTCTATGATTAATGAATGAGGAAGTAATGCTTTTGATATTTTTGTCACAGTAAATAACGAAAATGGATCAATACGTTCAACTCTTTTAAAGATAAAAAGACAAGAGCCAGTAGAAGAAGGTGATTATGCATGATGAATTTTTACTTTTGCGGTACTTGCAATCTTATTAATTGCAATAGCAGTTATTTGTTTTTACAAAAAATTGAAAAAAGATAAACAATCAAAACAACCTATCACAAAATCAATTCTTATGAAAGAAATGAAAGTTCATGACTAACACAAAAATTTAATATCTAATAATAGTTTACTTATTCTATTCTCAGCTTGAACTTCTTTAAAATTTCATTGGGATCAGCATTTTCCATATTTTCTTCATACTGAGGTAGAAAAGCCACATTTTCACACATTTGCTTGATATGCTGTTTATGCATACAGAACTCTCCTCTCAATACATTTGTGCCGTAAAACCAAATTTTATTGGAAACAGGCCATAAAGCAATTCTTTTCTTCACTAAATAAAGAGGAACCCAGATATTATTAACAAACTCATTTTCTTTTACTTCAAAACCCCCCTTCTCAAACAGTAATTTATATGAACTAAGTAAGCCTCTATTGAATCCAAAATAGCTTAAAAAGTCAAAACAATGTTGCAAATCAAGGTCTGGCTTTAAATATGAGCAGTTTAAGGCTATATAATTTTCAACTAAAATATGCTTAAATGTGAGCTCTTTTATTTCAAATTCTTTAGAATTTAGGTAATGCCTTTCGATTTCTGATTCAAGTGATTTAAAGTTCATAATCCCATATAATCATTTTATCGTGGAAATATTGTTTCTAAAGGTAATCATTTTCATTGTTGCTACATCAATTAAATTTTTAGCGATGGCATTTCCATTGTCGTTATGCCTCATCATTGGCTTTATATCTGCTAGACATGAAAGATGTTCGGGCCCATAAAATGGATCGTTATATCTCATGAGCTTTCCGTTAAGCAAGATATCAAAAATCGTCTTATTATAAAATCCGCTTTGAACTAATTTATTTGTAAAGGTAGGGTTTCAGTTTACTATTTTGTCTCTCTCTGGACCTGATATTAAGTGTTCAGAAATGCCATTTCAGTTTAATTTGTCAGATCAATCATATTTTATTAACTCAAATACACATTAACATTAGCATTATTACAGGGAGGCGTCTGCCATATTGGTTACGCAGTCACCAAGGACCTACCCACACGGGTGGTTCATGCGCTTTGCGCCGTCTTCTTCTTCGCCTTGCTTGAATTGGGACAATGTTTCGCCGGGCAAGTGTTTCGGCTCTGACACTGCCTTTCTTCTCCTTCAGCGCCTGATGCCATGGCACCTCTGAAGTGTGGGATTCTACTTCGAACGTCTCCTCCTTCCCTTTCGGGCCCAGTGTTGAGTGGGCGGACTATGGACTTCTGCGGCTGCTGCATGGGTCACGAGGTTGGCCATTCAAAAATTACAAAAAATGGAATTTCTGTTCGACCTCTCGGCAAAAAGGAAAAGTCTAGATCCTGGGACGTAACGCCCGGCTTCACGCTAGGCAGTTGCCCGATTGGTCTGGGTATTACCTGCAGACTTAGCTGAGCTTGCCCTTTCCAAATCCAAACCCTCCTTTCCCTCGAGGTAAAAACCCAACCCTCAAATTGGGCTGAGCTAGGCTCTGCACATTACCAGAATTGCTTACCTAGCATTGCTGTCTATTTCTGGATTGGTAAAAAACCTTGCCGGATATAATTAAAATATGTGTCGAGGCTGCATGGCCGGGAGGCCATGCCCAGTCGAAGACGCCATATTTTAATTATATTAACTCAAATACACAATATTAAAAATTTCAGTTAGGGATAGGTCCTAGCACCTGTTCAAATAGGATGGACCTATAATCCGAGTTTAGTGAGAGAAGTCAAAGCTTCTTGAGAGTCTCGGCTTGTAGAGAAGAAGTCAATGATGAGGTTGACATTAACTAAAGAAGTCTGGAAGGGCTTATTAACTTTAACGGTTCGACGGTTAGGCGGCTCACCTACTGTGGTTGAGAGCTGTTGATGTAGCTGGACCTCAAGTAAGAAGACTTAAGGAACCGTAGTGCTAGAGTAATTTAATAAACTTAAACTCAAATAAGTTTACTACTTCATTCATATCCAGTTTTCTTATATTTTTATTCACAGCATCTACAAATAAATTAACTAAACAGTCAAATAGTTTTTTATATTCTTGCTTACGATTTTCTAAAGTCTGTAGGGCCCTATTAAAACAAAATAGGTCGAAATTTGAGTAATTAAACTGTCTTTTATTTATTTCATTGATTAATATTTCATCAATAAATTCTTTTCTGGGGTTTGCAAGTATTTCTTTAATGGCATTTATGAGCTCTTGAAATTGCGTACCTTTCAGCAGAGACTCTTTTAGCAATTGCTCGACCCTTTCTTGGTTTGAAGCTGCTTGAATTACTGGATATATATAATGTTTTTGTTTAAAATTTATGTCAGTATTTGAAATAATTTTATTGGCAAGGTTCTCATTTAATTTTTGTGCTTGTGCCATTAAATACAAAAATCGTCAAATCGCTTCATTTTTAAATTCACTGGAATTTAATTGGTATATTTCAGTAGAGCATTTTTCAAATAACTCAGACATCAATGATAAGTCTCCTTCCAGCGAAATTTTATGCGAAAGTTCAGGTATTAAAATTAAATTGATTTTGCTTATAAATTCTTTTGCAGGATATTTATTTAAAATAATCAAAAAATCATTAAATTCCTTTGTAGTTGCAATATGTATTTTGCTAGCAGCACTTTTTAATAATCCTGGCGATTGAAGTTCTGGTATAGATAGTATTTCATTGATTTTTGCAAATGATTTATTGAGACACTCAATTGCATGGTATATTTGATTTTGAGTAAAGAGTGGGTCATATTTTTTTTTGAAATGTTGCCATTCTTCAGAATCTGGGCCGAGAACATTTATCGCACATAATAAGGTTTTATCATCAGGATCACCAATTATTTGTGAAATAAGGGAGCTCTGCATCATTTTATTGAGAGGTTTTAAAAATTGTATGGTAGCTGTGGACAGCTCAAAATCAAAGCATCTATTATATGCTGTAATAAATTGTTTAATCCAAAAATCGTTTGAGCATTGCATAGATATTTGATTTAGAATATCGTCTGCATATTTTTTGAGAATTTTATTTTCGTAATTTTTTGTAGTTAAAATGTTGTCCAATATCATAATTTTTTCAAAAAAATTATCAGGAATGCTGCTGCTTGAAAGCAAAGGAAGATCGAAAAGTGATATTAAAGAATCCATCGAATAGATTTTCCCATCACTTTGGAATGTTAGAAGTGATGAATATTTAATTACTTTGAAAAAGTTTTGAGGTCGCCTAAACTGAATATTTTTTAAATGACTTTTTAATAAAAGAGCATTTTCATAGGAGAGTAATTCGGCTTTAGCACTTTCTAAAATTTGTAAATAATCATTTTCTCCTATATGCTCTGCTTTGAGTGCTAAATCAAGTGCAAGCTTGCAAGATTCCATGTATGGGCTAATCCTATCTTTTTGCAGTTTTATTTTCAGAACTTTAATATGAAAGCTAATGTCTAAATTTTCATTTGCCTCTAAAATTTTTAAAATTTCTGACCAGACTGAATAAGTTAGTTTTATTGGTACAAGCTCTATCCTGCTCAAAATAGATGCAGCTGAAAGCAGCTGATAATCATTCCAATATCTCATAGATGGCTCCAAAATTCTTAAAAAATCATTTATCAATATTTTGTTATAAGCATTTTTATATGCAAAAGTCAAAGCCTCAAGAATCCTCAGCGCAGAATCACAATCAATTTCAGAAATTTTGAACTTTGATAATCTTTCTAGTAGCACATCTAAAACATACTTGTATGTGGTAAAGTTTCTATTCCCATATCCCGAAATAATTTCAGAAATTTGTTTTACAGATAAATCATTAGGTGACATAATAACTATCTTTTCTATTTCATCATTTAACATCTTGATGTTGACTTTTATGTCATTTAAGCTTTTAAATAAAGAAATCAATTGAGAGGCAGTAAATGATGAAAACAGTTCATTTGTTTGATCTATGAGATTTTTTTTGTCAATATCTTTATTTAGTCGGAATAACTCTGTTTCTCAATGTTTAGAAAGAAACTGGGTAAACTCTAATAGACTTAAAGGGTCTAGACTTTTGATGTTTTGTTTAATTTGATCGAAGACTTTATAGATCGCTTTTGGGTTTCCTTCAAGAGATTTGTTTGCATATTTCTCATCTAAAACAGATAGGCCATACACTTTTTGATATAAATTAAGATTTTCATGGGCAAGAATGTCGCTTCCCATTTCTAAGTTTCTACTTTTCATTAGTTTTGCATCGATTTCACTCCTCATTTGTTTGATGATTTCTTTAGAGTAAGTCTTTATAGTGGATTGAAGCCTCAGGAGTCGGCTTAATCTCAGCATATAAAGAAATTATTATGGTAAAAAGAGAAATATGGATATAAATTCTTTTAGCATAAGATTAATTATGATTTTTGTGTATAAATATTTCACAATGCAAATAAACCTAGATTTTTAAAAAAAATCATAAAATTATTTGATGACTTTTTTTAACATCTTTTTATGAATTTATTAAATTCAAATAATGTCCGGGATTCACAGCAAAAGCGTTATGCTCACTCAAAATCAGTCAATAAATACATCAAAGCTTTCTTCTCAGCACCGCGATCTTTCTCAGCCCCGCGCCTACCGATGCGATCACAATATTCTTGAGAATTCCATTCAAAGTGTAAAATCATTCGATTCCAAGCAGCCAGTTTCTACTAGCAGGCGATCATGCACACCTAATTTTGGTATCGAACAAAGTGAAAGATATACCTCAAGACAAGCATTGAACCATCAGTTTGAGCCTCTCTCGTCTTCTCGACAAGCGACTCGAAATATGTCCGGGCTTCTTGGCTACCCAGAAAGCAACGAAGAACTTCAAACTTTTGGGAACTCGAAAAAGCCCAGAATCCCTAAGCTTCCACTTGACTCACTTCTTGAAGAAGATTCAGAACAGGCAAGTCTCAATCTTTCAGCTATTGGCTGTGAAATTTCTTCAAAAAATCAGCAGCCTGTAACAATTGCGGGAGAAGACGAAAGTTTTCAGCTAATTAAAATGCTAGAACAGGAAGCAGAAAAAGAGTGGGAAAATAATACATTGCAGCTTTCCCCAGTTGCAAACCAAAAAACATATTCAAGACTTGATGAAAGCTCTATAATTGGCCCCCAATGCAAAGTATTAATTGATAAACCTTTGCAATGCTCGACAGAAAACAAAGAAAATAATATACCAAGAAATATAAATTCTGAAGTAAAAGCATTATTAAGAAAACAAGCCCAGAAATATGATAAAGCTTTAATCATACTGCAAACACAGTTTATATCGTATAAAGAAAATGCGGAAAAACAAATTTTTATGCTGCAGCAAGAAATGGCTTCATTGAAGACCCAGGTAAACCCAATGGAAAACTTCAAAGAAAAATTAATTGACGTGTTTAAAACACAATTAAATACTGTGAAAAATGCATATGCAGAAAAATTCGAAAATTGCATGAAAGATGTGGAAGCAAAATTAGTTGAAGGCGAGCAGCATAAGAAGTATTCTCAAAAAAAAAGATGGGGATTGTGCATATTTTTGCTTAAAAAATGATTTTAATGATAAATTAAATATGGGTTAATTTCGTAATAAATTTTACCAAAAAAGATGGAAGAATTAAGAAAAGAATATGACTTAAAATTGCAAATAAACGAACAGTCAATTTTCACGCTTAAGAAACAAAATGAGGATTTAAAAGACCAATTAGGGAAAATCGGAGGTGGGGAAAAGGATTATGAAGAACTTTTAAATGAAAATAAAAAGCTTACTCCCCCCCCCCCTCCGTGAGCGAACAAAAAAATTTTGTTCACTCACGGAGGGGGGTTAATTTTTTTTTTTTAAAAAAATTTTATATATAAATTTTATAAAAAATATTTTTTTCGAAATTTAAAAAAAAATCCTAATTTGCAAAAATTGGGAAGCAAATACTAATTTAATTTGCAAAATTTATGTTTTAAAACGCAATTTGTTTAAAATTAAACAGAATTAGCTCTAGATTTCATTATACTAATTATCACTTATATAGCAAAATTTTTTTCTATTAAAATTTTTTCTATTAAAAATATTTTTGTTCACTCACGGAGGGTGGGTTTTTTTGGTCAAAAAATGGCGATTTTTTCTAATGGTTTTGTTCGCTCACGGAGGGGGGGGGGGGAGTTAGAGAAGAACTTACAGGGCTATGGAAAGACTATGGTAGAAGAAGATTGAAATATCAAGTATAATTTTGACGATAAAATTATTGATATAAATTATTAATATTGATAGAATTAAAATCTATTTACCCTCTAAATTATATTTCTACTAATTCTCATCTTATTATAAGAAGGAATTACCCTCTTTTAATGGCGTATTCTGATTATCAAATCTGTGATATTTTAAAAAGGTCCTATTAAGCTGCGAGCTATATAAAAATTAAAGATAATCTAAAATGCGAATGTTTTGTCATATGCTCAAGCCATCAAGAACAGAATTACTAAAATAAATAACCTGATATAATTATCATTATTTATAATATCTTAATTCAGTCGGTCTAAAATTAAAAAATAATTCTTCAATAATGGCAATGAAATCTCTAAAAATGCAAATTGAGTCTCAATCTTTCCAAAAAAATAAAAAAACATAAATTTAAGAATTTTCTTTTCAAGAAAATAAATTGTGACTTTCAATAGAATTTCATTTGCCATATTGCGATAACACAGACCGCATTTTTATAAATCTGATTAAAAATTAATTGACTTATTAATTTATTTTTCTCTCAGAAATTAATAATTCCAAAATAATTTATTTTCTTTCTGGCATCAATCTAATTGAATATGATAATTGATATTAATGTCAGTATAATTAAATCCTAATTTCCCATGCTATTTATAAAAACTAAAGCTTAGAATTAATGCTTAAACTCTATTTTTTGTTAGATATTGTTCATTTATTATAAATATAAAAAGCACGTAATTATATATAGAAAATTCCTGGGGATAGCGCGGAATACGCTATCCCCAGGACCAACCGGGATCGGATCCCACATGGAACAAGGGTTCCATGTGTGGATCCATTTTTGACACGTGAAAGTAAATATCTCACATGTCAAAAATGGATCCACACATGGAACCCCCGTTCCATGTGTGGATCCGATCCCGGTTTGTCCTGGGGATAGCGTATTCCGCGCTATCCCCAGGAATTTAGTATAATTAAATATAAATAAATTAATTATTATTAAATGACTGATTTCCAAAATAGTTGGTGGGAAGAAGAGGTGAATGAGACTTTTCAAATTTTAAAGAAGTATATCTACCTCTCTATGGCTATTATTCTGCTAGTCTGGTCTCTCAGCTTTTTGTTTTATGACAAAACTTTCCCAGTCTTTGTAGCCCCTTTTATAGGGATTCACACAATGACCTTTTTAATTGTAAAATTTCTAAAAAACAAGAAAGCCATTTATAAAGCAATTTCGTCTTTATTATACGCAGAGCTGGCAAGCTTAGCACTTTTTTATCATTCTTTATTTTTCAGCATAGAACATAAAATCCTTTTTGAAATGCTAGCCTGCTTAATCGTGAAACACCTAGAGCTACCATTTATTCAACAAATCTGGCTTAAAAATCTAATATATGGACGACATATAGTGCTTTGATACTATATAAACTCTTTTCCAGAAAATTTGAATTATATACAAAATCTTTCTATTTACATGACAATTCTCTATATTTTCATCATTTTTAACTTGATTTCTTACCTTCGCTTGCGGGCTTCTCAAGAGAGGTTCATATATTGGAAAGAATTAGAGAAAGCCGAAAGCAGACTAGGTATCGTAATCAATGGATGCCCTGATGGAATTCTAGTAATTTCAAGACCAAATAAAATTGAATATTTTAACCCCAATATTCTAAGACTACTTTCTTGCTCTAAAGAAGAAGTAATTTCTTTGCTTCAAGATATAGAATATACAAAAGATAAAAAATATTCGACTTTAACAAATTCAAATAGGCTAATTGATGATATTCAATTTATTTTTAATTATGAATTTAACCATGAAGTGATGCTAGGGATTTCGATGGAGAGGGACATCAATATTGAGTGAAAAGCGACAAAAATTTTGTGGGAAAATAAAAAAGTAGCATTAATTATATATGCAAAAAATGCTAATCAAATTATTCAACTTGAGCAAACTAATGCAGAAAACAAGATTAAGACGGTTTTATTGAGATCGGTGTCTCATGAACTAAGAACCCCTATTAATGCGATATTATTTTTAGCGAAGGAATTGCTGGAAGAATTAAGAATTGTTATTGATGAATGCCAAATCAAGAAAATTGAAATGATTCTGGTTTCTTCTAAGCTGCTTCTTTCCTTAGTTAATGATTTATTAGACTATTCCAGAATGCTTGCTGGGGTATTTAGTATCCAAAAGTCAAAATTTCGCATAAGAGAGCTGGTTTCCAGTACAAGCGACCTTATAAAACTTCAAGCTCAAAAAAAAAACTTAGAGTTGAATTTAAGATTTGATCCAGATTTACCTGAATGAGTTTATACAGACCCTTTGAGACTTAGCCAAGCTATCTTAAACTTACTAAGTAACGCTTTGAAATTCACCATGAAAGGCTCAATCGAGATCTGTTGTCTGATGACAGCTGAAGAACAATTGAAATTAGTTGTAAATGACACAGGAATTGGCATCCCTGATGATAAACTTTTGAAGCTATTTGAAGAATTCAGCACTTCAAACACTGCCAATATTAATCCTCAAGGCTGTGGACTAGGCCTTCACATAACAAATCGCATTGTAAAAGAACTTGAAGGGACATGCATTAATGTTTCTTCACAGCCTGGTAAAGGCTCAACATTTTCTTTTGCAATAAATGCGTTTGATTCCAATAACTCCCCGTCCTCTTTTCAAGAAGAAGACTCTGATTATACAATTGAAGAAGAAAAGCAGCCTCTAAAAGTCATTCAGTTTTTTACATATAATGATATAAGAAATAGATACCCAAAGGTACTAATTGTGGATGATAATGATTTTAATAGGATTATTCTTGGCTCACTGCTGACGAGAAATGAGATTTTATATAATGAAGCTTGCAATGGAAAAGAAGCGGTAGAATGTGTGATGACTATGGATAATAAAGATAAGCCGTATTATGTTGTTATTATGGACTGCAGTATGCCAGAGCTAGATGGGTGAGAAGCGACTAAGGTTATTCATGAGAAGTATGAAGGAGGGAGATTGAGGAGAGTGCCGTGGATTATTGGATATTCGGCATTTAGTTCAAGTGATGATGTGAAAAAATGCTATGAAAGTGGAATGACAGAGTGCTTGGTTAAGCCTTGTAGTTCTGAAGTGATTATTGAGACGATACAAAAATATTTAAATCGTTTAAATTAATTTTACGATATTAAGTTCAGATATTTTGGTATTTTATGATTTATTTGATAAATTTTGTTAGAAAACATTTGAAATCTATTTACTTATTTAGATTTCTATAAAGCATGCAACAATATTTTACGATTATACATAATAAATCTGAAAGCTGATTTCTATTTTCTTTGCAAGAATGATAATTTAAATTCATATTAATTTTATTAATTTTATATAGGTAAATAATTGTAGTTTTGGCTGAAATTTATGCTGAGAGCTGCGTGATATTGTATTTTGGTTTCGTGGCACGCAATTGTGATGCTTGTGGTGCATTATCTTATAAAACTCTAATAAAAATTCACATGAAATACTATGTCTTTTGAAGCATCTTTTGAATGCCAGATGCATTTTAAAATAAAATTTGGCTCGCTGAATATGTTTGACAAATTAATTTTCATTTGGTAAATATGATCGGTTTTAATTTTTTGACAAGATTTTAAAGACTTTCTTGCTGGCATTAGTACGGACTGTCTCTTCACTGAACCGAATGCCTAGGCCATAACTTTATGTAATTATTATAAAAAAAGCTTTATAATAATTAGTTGCAACCAGGCCATAATTGCCACTTAATAACGAATGTTTGCCATCATTCTCTACTCCTATAGTATCATCACAAACACAGATCTATTCTAGTCAAATATGCCTCAGTGTTGCATAAAAATTCAAAAGATTTCCCTTTAAAGTAATTATAGAATGAAAAATCTATAGCATTAATATCCTGCCTAGTCAAATTTAAACTTTTAGAGTATGGATTATTAGATTATAGAACTCCTCTCAAAATTGCAGCTAAAATTGCTACCAAACCTTGCATTATAGTCATTCAACTCAATTTTGCGCAATCCATAACGATGCAGTAATGACCCTTTAAAAATGTCCATGTGTTGCTTTCACATACCAAACAAGCACATAATTCAATATTTTGCCTAATGTCGCTCTACAATTAAATATCAACACACTATTCTAAATAGTTATCCGCAATTCATATCTAAAAGGTAAATAGATATCAGCAGGTAAGCATGGATGGCATCATTTGATAAAATAATCTATTAATTTTCGATAATTGGAATTATTTTGAGGTAGAGCTTCAGATATCCTCATATTAATTAACGTTTAAGAAAATCCAGCTAAGTGCCAGCGAACAGATAAGAAATTAAAAATACTGGACTTTTCTTAGAAAAATTAGTATATAATAAGATCTTTCTTTTCTCGGTAAGCCAAAGTGCTAAAAAGCACTGTTTTTCGACTTTATAAAAGTGGAGCATTAAATCAACTATATATAAATATAAATTTGCATTTCATTTAAAATCGATTCTATAAATATGTTATAATGATAATTTTACTAAATTTTGTAGAATTGATAATAAAAATGATTTATGTGAAAGGTGCAAGAATAGCTGCAGATGCTATTGGAATGGTAGCTAGCTTATCCAATTTTGCAACCCTCGTCTGGGATAGTGACACCAAAGAAAATTTTAATAAGCTTGAAAAACTTGAAGAGACCATCAATAACTTAATTAAAAGGCTTGAATCAGAAAAATCAAAAATTGAGAATAAAATAAGAATGCACAAGGGATTAAGAGGTAAGATGGAAATCATCATTTCACATTTAGAAGATCATCTTGATATGCAAAAGTTAGCGAATTCCAATAAAATGAATTTAAACACCCAAACAATGAGAGGAAATTATTCAAATCCTGAAACTATAAGCACGAGAAATCTATTAAGCATTTCGACTGAGGCTGTACTTAAAGGATTCCCAAGCCAGTTAAAACGTGGATTTTTTTACTTTGAAAAAGCAACAAATGGACATTATGATGTCAAAGATGTAACTTTATGAAAAGGTTTTAAATGCGGTTGGAGCATTGGAATGGCTCTCTATAATATTTATGACTCCTACGATACAATATCTAAAGCAAAAAACAAGAAAGAAGAAAGTGAAAGATTGCTCACAGAGGCTATAAAAAGAAAGGAGGAATTAGAAGAAGCAGTCAACATGCTTAAAAAAGTTAGCGATAGCTTAACTGACAATTTAAAAAAGCTAGCAAATAATTTTTATGAGATTTATGAAAAAAATGCTAAGACAATAACAGACTTATTACCTTTGGAAAATGAATTTAGAGCTGTAAAAGAAGAAGTATTAGAAATTGTGCATGCTGGAGAAGAGCTTAGAATTTCGAATTCAGTTTATTCTAAAATATATCATATTATTAATTCTGTCATTGATATGGTCAAGGCCAGCTATCAACAATGAGATCAAGCATTAATGGAAAGTTCAATTAAAAAAATTATCAGTTACTTGGAGGATTTAATTGATGATAGCGAAGAATTAATCCATGAAGTTTATGATAAATCAAAAGAATCTTATAGCACATTGACTTTTGAAGTTGTTGAGCGTGTTTATTTAGAATACAAAAGAAGCAAAGAGCTTAAAGAAATAATTGCTTCCATGATGAGAAATACGCATAATAAATCAGAAAGCGATGAAGAATTAATAAATAGAATTTACCAAGGCTCTCGCAGAGATTATCCTTTAATTACTTTGAGTTTAATTAGAGAAACTCTAGAAGAGATAAAACAAGCAAATTGCATTAGGGATGCTCAATAAACGTATTTCAACTTACTCTGGATTGATTATCATAATTCAGAGAGCCTTGATTTATCTAATTTTATAAGTCATTCTTTAATCATAATTTTGCTATATATTAGAGATATTTAATCGATTTTTATTTTTAATATTTATAGAATTGAAGTGTCGATTTCTTTGATTCTATAAACCATTTTTATATAAATATTTGTAGAATGGAAAAAATATGAGAGTTCATTAAGCATCAACTG